>OU744319.1:51488243-51746386 GCA_916610145.1 Eristalis arbustorum | reverse complement strand
CAACAGCAGCCGATCTACAAATTGGAACCATGGTTCTTGTGGCCGACGATAACTTGCCCCCGTTAAAGTGGCTTTTGGGGCGTATTGTTGACACGGTTCGAGGCAAGGATAACCATGTGCGAGTAATTTCGATTAAAACTAAATCTGGTGTTATTACAAGAGCTATTCACAAAGTGGCACCACTTCCATTCGAATCTACATAATACTTAAAGAATCTACAATTCTTTCAGAGGGGGCGGCATGTTCAATCTCATATTCAACCATCAATTGATGTTACCATTCTATATTCAATAATCGTTAAATGTATGTCATGTATTCAATCACATAGTCAACGAAAGTTTTTATATGTAACGTTGGTAACAATGGAGTCAGTATATTTCGATACTCCAAGGAAGAAACACGAGTGAACCGTCGTTCGGAATCGAATAAAGAAATAATAAATGAAACTCTTTCGTGTTCTATCTTTTTTTACAATTCTTAAAGTTTTTCGATTCATCATCAATGTATTGCACATACTTATTATTCTGCTACATTTTGAATACACTAAGAATAATGAGTTTCCATAATAATAATAATAACCCAACATGCACTCGGTGTACTCGGTGCAGTGTACCCGCTTTATCCGGGTACACTGAACCTAATGTTTGGTTATTAAAGGGTGAAGTACTCACTCAGAAATCAAATATAAGGTGCTTCATTAATTTCTCTTTTCAAGATGTGAGTCCAATGAATCATGTACTCGAAAAAATGCAGACCTCTATTGTCAATTATTATCCTGTTTCTTTTCATCATTAGCATTATCAATATTTTGTTATTCATTGTTATTTTATATCTGTTTAAATCTATTAAGTTGTTAATACTATCTGTAATTTCATTTATTTTAAGTTGAACATGCTTGCTGATATCTATTTGTCTATTACGTTCTCTTACAAGTTCGTTTTCTTGTGTTTTCAGTATTTCAAAATCACTATGGTCAGGTATTCCGGCTATAAATTTAATAGCAGACCCAATAAACTCAATAGATCTCCGCGTTCTTAAAGGGTTTTTAAATATGCGTAGTAGCCGCTGCATTTGCCTTACATCTTCACGTTAAATTTCTTTGTCGTTTCCGTTTTCGAAAGAATCAATTATTTTCAAGTTTTCACGATGCTGATAAATTGGTCGTATGTTTCA
This sequence comes from Eristalis arbustorum, assembly GCA_916610145.1. Lineage (NCBI taxonomy): Eukaryota > Metazoa > Arthropoda > Insecta > Diptera > Syrphidae > Eristalis > Eristalis arbustorum. Next base: position 51,745,213 of record OU744319.1, on the reverse strand, counting down.
TGTCATGTTCATGGTTCACTCAAAAACTTCTGCACTGCAATAGGAATAAATTCTGTATTCGAGAAGTTTACAATTTTTGCCTCTGTGAGCGTGAAAAGGAATATCCTTTAAGAAATATATTTTATATATTTTAGAGAATTTATTTCCGATTCTTTTATTGGTTTTGAGACTTTATCATCAGGCTTAGATTCTTTGGTGAGGCCTTATTGTTGTGGTATTTCAAATCTTTAGTCTGCTTATTTTTGAGTTTGGATATGATTTCATTGTTCGTCTGTTCGGTTATACTATATATTGTCAATTGGCTTAAGGCCAGTGACTGAGTGGATAGTATTATTATACTTGTAGGTAGAAAACAACATAAGCTCGATGACATCTGAGTAGTTATTTTTACTGCAACGGGCTATTTCATCGAGAGTTGAGTGAAATCGCTCAACTTGCCCATTGCTTTCGCTATGAAGTGCGGGTACTGTTTGTGTAGAAATGTTGAATTCATTTTTTAACAACGCTTGTGTTGCTGCCCACGTAAAAGCACCTTCATTATCTGTAACTAATATAATCGGGTTTTTAAAAAGGGAAATAATCTCTATTAGGGGATATCTGATGTCAACGGAATTTCTGGAAGGAATATGATTACTCACAGCAAATTTGGAAAACTTATCGATACAAGTAATGAAGTATCTTTTTTCTGTGTTGTAGATATCTAAGTGCAGAATTTCTCCTTAATTCGTGGGAATTGGTGTTGCACCGATTGTATGTTGGGTTGGTCTGCGTTGGTACTTATTTTCCTTACATATTTTGCATTTAGAGGCATATGTCTGACATAATTTGTTTATATTCGGAATATAATATTCTGAGTATTTGTTTATAATTTTCCTGTGGTTCGCTATGTGCTGTGTTGTGTTCGTTTACAATAATTTCTTCTTGGTCATTTGGTGAATTTCATTTTTACGTTAAGGAACGCGTTGCTTGTGAGAAAGCATCTGTAGTTAAATCAAATGGCTTGCAAAAGTCGGGACACAGTAACAGAACATCTTCCGATGCTAAGATGTTTCTCATCTGGTTAAAAGCACATATAGCCTTAGCATTTAAATCAATTTTGACATTCTTGGACTTGTTCGTTCCTATGTTGCCGTTTTCTCCTCTAAGATATATTGTCGACGGTTTTGCAACTTGGGCGTAGTCATTTATGAAGCGGCGATAATAGCCAGCGAGCCCCAGGCACGATCTTAAGGCTCGAAGAGATTTTGGTGCTTTATAACCGACAATGACTTTATTGGGACAGGTTCTTATACCATCCGCATATACAAGGAAACCAAAAAATTTTAACTCTTTTTTAAAGAATTTGAATTTTTCCGGGGATATACGCATGTTTGCATGGAGGAGCTTGAAAAATATTGTCCTAATATCAGCTCCATATGCCCCATCCACAAAAAAGGCGATCCTACCTCCTGCAAGAACTACAGAGGTATATCCCTGCTCAATGTCGCCTACAAGATCCTATCCAGCGTACTGTGTGAGCCGTTTTGCACCGCACTAATCGGCACGTACCAGTGCGGCTCCCTGCCCGGCAAATCGACTACAGACCAAATCTTCACACTAAGGCAGATCCTGGAGAAGACCAGCGAGTTTCAAATCGATACTCACCATCTTTTCACCGATTTTAAAGCCGCATACGACAGCATTCATCGCAAGGAGCTATTCGAAGCGATGGCCGAATTCGGGATCCCGGGAAAACTGATCTGGTTGTGTCGCACCACGCTAACACATACGCGATGCACCGTGCACTTCGGTTCAAAAACCTCTGAACCGTTCGAAACATGCACCGGATTTCGGCAAGGAGATGCGCTGTCGTGTGATTTCTTCAATCTGGTACTGGAGAAGATAGTGCGGCGGGAAAAAGTCGACACGGAAGGCACTATCTTCTACAAGTCAGTCCAGCTGTTGGGATAAGCGGATGACATCGACATTGTCGCGCGGTCTCAATGTGCCATCGTGGAAGCTTTCACGGCAATTGAGGTACAGGCGAAACGAGCTGGTCCTAAGGCCAACGAGGACAAAACAAAATATATGCTGTCGAGCAAACAACGATCCGCCGCACACAACCTAGGCCAAAACGTTACAATCGACAGCTACAATTTCGAGGTAGTAAAGGAGTTTGTCTACCTCGGGGCAAATGTAAACTCCACGAATGACATCGTAGTGGAGATCCGACGTAGAATCGCCCTAGGCAACCGATGCTACTTCGGTCTGTCAAAACAACTGGGCTCGAAACTCCTGACTCGAAGGACCAAAGTCATGCTCTACAAAACCCTTATCCTGCCAGTCCTACTTTATGGAGCCGAAAGCTGGACATTAAGTAAGGCTGCAGAGCTGATTCTTGGTGCCTTCGAAAGAAAAATTCTACGTCGGATATATGGTCCCGTCTGCGAGGAAGCCGAATGGAGGAGAAGACACAACCGCGAACTCTACGAGCTGTACAAAGATGTAGATGTAGTCCGGAAGGCAAAAATCCGTCGACTACACTGGCTCGGCCACATCGAGCGAATGAACAACAACGCTCCAGCAAAGAGGGTCTTCGAATCCGAGCCTCCTGGTTCGAGAAGGAGAGGAGGACCGAACCTCCGGTACAAAGACCAAGTCATCGCGGCTGCAAGACAGCTTGGCCTTGATGACTGGAAGCAGCGTGCCCAGGAACGTCACCGATGGAAGGCAGCAATTGCTCAGGCTCAGACCCTTCATGGTTCGTCTGCCTGATAAGTAAGTAAGTAAGTAAGACATCCAGAGCTACCTGGTACACCTCCTTTTAGAGCTACTCTGACATATTCAGAGCTCAGATCTAAAAGGTTGCCTTCAAGGTCATATCGGGATTTTGTAGTAGAGTTGGAGGAACCCTACTACAATCATTGTGATTTACTGGTGGTTAATTCGTTTTATAAAATTCAAAAAGTTTTTTCCCAAAATAGTCCCCTGTACCTACCCTTTTAATTTCCGGAGGGAGTGCATTCCATAAATGAATGACTTCCGGTTGTGCGTGGGGTTAACGCCCTCACCACGTAAAAAAATTTTGTTCAGAGACGACTATTTGTCTCGGATACTGACCGATCTACTGTTGACGACCCCAGCAAACGAACAAATGACCATGCTTTTCGGTTCTGCACGTGGAATGTGAGGTCTCTTAACAGGCCACGTGCAGCCGAAGAACTCGCGGAAGCCCTTGACTGCTATAAAGCAGATATCACCGCCATCCAGGAAGTGCGATGGAATGGGCCGGGCAAGAAGGGGATGAAAAACTGCGACATCTACTACGGTGATTGCAGCAGAGAGAGGCGCTTATTTGAATGTGTATTTGTTGATCGAGGTAGACTTAGACAAAAAGTCTTTAGCTTTGACTGTAAAAGCGAACGCCTCATAACAATCCGCATCCGCATCAAGCCTGATTTGCGCCCACGCCCCGACGGAGGACAAAGATAATAGTAGCAAAGATGACTTCTGTGATCTCCTAGAAAGAACACACGATCAATGCCCCACCTTTGACACCAAGATCGTTCTAGGAGATTTCAAAGCTAAGCTGGGGAAAGAAGAAATATTTGCTAAAGTCATAGGGAAACACAGCCTCCACGATACCACGTCCAGTAACGGACTAAGGCTGGTGGACTTTGGCATGGGACGTAACCTCTCTGTTGCTAGCACGCGGTTCCCACACCTCAACATCTATAAAGGGACATGGCGGCCCACGCCCCGACGGAGGACAAAGATAATAGTAGCAAAGATGACTTCTATGATCTCCTAGAAAGAACACACGATCAATGCCCCACCTTTGACACCAAGATCGTTCTAGGAGATTTCAAAGCTAAGCTGGGGAAAGAAGAAATATTTGCTAAAGTCATAGGGAAACACAGCCTCCACGATACCACGTCCAGTAACGGACTAAGGCTGGTGGACTTTGGCATGGGACGTAACCTCTCTGTTGCTAGCACGCGGTTCCCACACCTCAACATCTATAAAGGGACATGGCGGTCCCCAGATCAATCAACCGTCAACCAGATTGATCACGTTGCGATCGACGTCAGACACTCCTCCAGCATTCTCGATGTGCGAACTTTCCGAGGAGCCAATGTTGACTCGGACCATTTCCTTGTTGTAGCCAAGGTAAGAATCAGGATATCACGAGAACAAGGGAGTCGAGAACGAACACCACGGTTTGACGTCGCAAAGCTACAATCGCAGCGGACTGCCAGGATCTTTGCCAACCGAGTCTCCCAGAAACTCTCTGTAAGTTCGACGCCGCCTGCACAAACCATCGAAGAAGAATGGAGTCGTTGTCAAGAAGCCATCAAAGAAGCTGCCACTGATGTGCTGGGTTTTACGACACCACCTAGAAGGAACCCAAGAAATGCAAATCGACACTCTCCATCTGTTCGTTGATTTCAAGGCCGCATATGACAGCGTGCATAGAGACGAGCTATACAACGCCATGTCTAGTTTTGACATTCCTACCAAACTCGTCAGGCTGTGCAGGATGACGATGGAGAACTCTCGCTGCTCCATCAAGGTCGGTTACGAACTCACCGAGACCTTCAATGTCAAAAAAGGTGAGGCTTTATTGTTGTGGTATTTCAAATCTTTAGTCTGCTTATTTTTGAGTTTGGAAATGATTTCATTGTTCGTCTGTTCGGTTATACTATATAATGTCAATTGGCTTTAGGCCAGTGACTGAGTGGATAGTATTATTATACTTGTAGGTAGAAAACAACATAAGCTCGATGACATCTGAGTAGTTATTTTTACTGCAACGGGCTATTTCATCAAGAGTTGAGTGAAATCGCTCAACTTGCCCATTGCTTTCGCTATGAAGTGCGGGTACTGTTTGTGTAGAAATATTGAATTCATTTTTTAACAACGCTTGTGTTGCTGCCCACGTAAAAACACCTTCATTATCTGTAACTAATATGTTCGGGTTTTTAAAAAGGGAAATACTCTCTATTAGGGGATATCTGATGTCAACGGAATTTCTGGAAGCAATATGCCTAATCACAGCAAATTTGGAAAACTTATCGATACAAGTAATGAAGTATCTTTTTCCTGTGTTGTAGATATCTAAGTGCAGAATTTCTCCTACATTCGTGGGAATTGGTGTTGAACCGATTGTATGTTGGGTTGGTCTGCGTTGGTACTTAATTTCCTTACATATTTTGCATTTAGAGGCATATGTCTGACAAAATTTGTTTATATTCGGAATATAATATTCTGAGTATTTGTTTATAATTTTCCTGTGGTTCGCTATGTGCTGTGTTGTGTTCGTTTACAATAATTTCTTCTTGGTCATTTGGTGAATTTCATTTTTACGTTAAGGAACGCGTTGCTTGTGAGAAAGCATCTGTAGTTAAATCAAATGGTTTGCAAAAGTCGGGATACAGTAACAGAACATCTTCCGATGCTAAGATGTTTCTCATCTGGTTAAAAGCACATATAGCCTTAGCATTTAAATCAATTTTGACATTCTTGGACTTGTTCGTTCCTATGTTGCCGTTTTCTCCTCTAAGATATATTGTCGACGGTTTTGCAACTTGGGCGCAGTCCTTTATGAAACGGTGATAATAGCCAGCGAACCCCAGGTACGATCTTAAGGCTCGAAGAGATTTTGGTGCTTTATAACCGACAATGACTTTATTGGGAGAGGTTTTTATACCTTCCGCATATACAAGGAAACCTAAAAATTTGACATCTTTTTTAAAGAATTTTGTCTTCTAGAAGAATCTGGTGAAAGCCGGATTTTAAATCATTTGTTGTATAATATTTAGATTGACCCATATTAGACAGAATGACAGAGCTATCGATCTGGAATAGTGCGCTCGTTTAGATCCCTGTAGTCGAAAACTAATCTAGACTTGGGAGTACCATCTTCATTGATTCCTTTTTTTGCTACAACTAATATAGGAGAATAGATTTCGAAGCGTTGAAAAGCGACTTATGCAGGCACAGGCGTCTGCACTTAGCCTCTGTCAATGAACTCCTACTCTCACCTCTCCGTGGTGAAATCCGGGAGCCGAGCACCTTCGACTGAAGATGGGGTACCCAACCCCCGTGGGACGTCATTGACGGCTGCAAACCAGAGAGGGGGAGAGTGGATGAGTCTGTATCAGGGATCATCTTCTAAACGGATGGCGGCGGAGGAGCTTATCGTCCGATTAGCCAACGGCGACATCCAGAGCTACCTGGTACACCCCCTTTTAGTGCTACTCTGACATATTCGGAGCTCAGATCTAAAAGGTTGCCGTCAAGGTCATATCTGGATTTTGGAGTAGAGTTAGCGGCGGAGGAACCCTATTATGTAGGGTCAACGGCGGCACTGACAACCTCAGCGAGGTTACCGAGACGACTATTTGCCTCGGATACTGACCCATCTACTGTTGACGACCCCAGCAAACGAACGGCCACGTGCAGCCGAAGAACTCGCGGAAGCCCTTGACTGCTATAAAGCAGATATCACCGCCATCCAGGAAGTGCGATGGAATGGGCCGGGCAAGAAGAGGATGAACGACATCTACTACGGTGATTGCAGCAGAGAGAGGCGCTTATTTGGATGTGGATTTGTTGTTCGAGGTAGACTTAGACAAAAAGTCTTTAGCTTTGACTGTAAAAGCGAACGCCTCATAACAATCCGCATCAAGGCTACATTCGGCAACATCAGCCTGATATGCGCCCACGCCCCGACGGAGGACAAAGATGATAGTAGCAAAGATGACTTCTATGATCTCCTAGAAAGAACACACGATCAATGCCCCACCTTTGACACCAAGATCGTTCTAGGAGATTTCAAAGCTAAGCTGGGTAAAGAAGAAATATTTGCTAAAGTCATGGGGAAACACAGAATCCACGACACCACGTCCAGTAACGGACTAAGGCTGATGGACTTTGTCATGGGACGTAACCTCTCCGTTGCTAGCACGCGGTTCCAACGCCTCAACATCCATAAAGGGACATGGCGGTCCCCAGATCAATCAACCGTCAACCAGATTGGTCACGTTGCGATCGACGTCAGACACTCCTCCAGCATTCTTGATGTCCGACCGTTCCGAGGAGCCAATGTTGACTCGGACCATTTCCTTGTTGTAGCCAAGGTAAGAATCAGGATATCACGAGAACAACGGAGTCGAGAACGAACACCACGGTTTGACGTCGCAAAGCTACAATCGCTGCGATATTGGGTATGATTTCCTCGCGGAACTAAAAGCGCAAATCTATACTAAGCCATCTGTGCTAGTTTATGAAAATGGGGAAATACCAATTAAGTTTCTTGAATGCGAACAAGTAAATTATCTCGTCGTGGATGTAGATACAGTCCCAGAGAGTATCAAAAAGGAGTTCCGTAGGTTGATAGAAGAGTACGCAAACGTTTTCTCTCAACCTGACGAAAAATTACCCTTTAACACAAACGTAAAAGCAGCTATTAGGACTAGATTCTGAACCAATCCACAGAGCAACGTTGCTTGTTCATAGCTGGCAAAAAACAATGGCCACTCCTCTGGGTTACCGGTAAACTTCGGTAACAAAATGCTATTTCGTGCTGCTAGCTGAACACGACTAATGAGAGGATCTCTTCTTCGGCCTATAACTGCACCAGCAACTCTTTTTGTTTCAGTAACAGATTTTCTTTTTGTTGCCAGGTTGTCTCTCTCTGGTGCAAAATAGACTGTTGTTCACGCATCAGTTCCATTTCTGCGTGCAATCTGCGAACGTGGCTTGAAGAAGTCTTTGATTCCACTTATTTGTCTCCAGTGTAATACTGAAATCTTAAATTTTTGCGTTGTTGATTAGATGCAAACTGTGCAAGTAAGGTAGAGATATTTTCTTCTTGTACTCTATCAGCAGCACTAAACAAGGCTATAAACTGCAATGTACTCAACCGAGTACAAAGACTGGCCTGCCTGTGTATCAGCGGGGCACTGAGAAGTACTCCGTCAGACGCACTGAATATTCTCCTCCATCTCCCACCTCTGGAAATATTCGGAAACAAGCAGCAGCAAGTACAGTCATGAGACTCAAAACACTTCGATTGTGGTCCGAACTCAACACTGGCCACTCAACCATTCTCAAGGAATTCAATTTCCTACCTAGCTACACCGACCGCCTACTACCCCAGACCATCTTTGAAAAGAAATTCTCAATCAGTATTCCCTCCAGATCGGACTGGATGACTGACATGCAAACACTGAAAGATCCTCTGCGCATCTTCTCGGATGGATCAAAGACAAAAGAAGGGGTGGGTGCGGGTGTCTATTCACAAAACCTCAACATTGCTATCTCCGTGAAGCTCCCTGATCACTGTAGCGTTTTTCAGGCAGAAACCATAGCGATTAAAGAGGCGCTGTCTTGGCTTAAAAACAATGTGATATCAAAAAGGGATATCACCATCTGTTCTGATAGTCAGGCCGCCATAAAATCCCTGGACAATGTCATGTTCTACTCTAATACATCCCTTAATTGTAGGCTGTCTCTTAACGAGATGGCCGAGCATTTTAACATTCACCTCATGTGGGTGCCGGGACACTGTGACACACCAGGAAACTGCAAAGCCGACGAACTCGCTAGGTGTGGTACAACCTCATCCCTATCAATAGAAGGGGTACCACCTTCCATGCCAAAACTTTTGTGTACTCTTCTATCAACTTACGGAACTCGTTTTTGATACTCTCTGGGACTGTATCTACATCCACTACGAGATTATTTACTTGTTCGCAATCAAGAAACTTAATTGGTATTTCCCCATTTTCATAAACTAGCACAGATGGCTTAGTGTCGATTTGCGCTTTTAGTTCCGCGAGGAAATCATACCCAATATCGCATCGAATGTTTTTAACTCTGGAAATAGTTCAAAATCGGTGGTCTTGCCACAAAAATGTATTTTGCTCTTATACGTTATTATACAGACCAGATGCCGTCATGGTTGCACATATGTTTTGCACTTCTAAAGCAAAACCGACGATGCTTTACGGACGACTATCCTTAGGTGGGACATGTATCGGATACGTGTCTGCAATACGTCTATTATTAGCTCTGGTCGTCCAAATTTCATGCCCAGAGTTGACAATATTGGAGGGACACATGCAACAATAAGTTTCTCACGGCATTTCTAGCCGGATCACACAAGGCTTGTCGCAGACGAATGAGATTTTCATAATCTGAAAATCCACAGAGCAACGTTGCTTGTTCATAACTGGCAAAAGACAACGGCCACTCCTCTGGGTTCCCGGTAAACTTCGGTAACAAAATGCTATTTCGTGCTGCTAGCTGAACACGACTAATGAGAGGATTTGGATTTTGCTCGATATTCTAAGCGATGGTGGTTTCATTACCAATATGCATACACGTGCTATTTGTGAGAAGAATACCTGGGAACTAAGTTAAAGATGATAAATTTTCCGTCTTAGTTGACCACTGCAGCTCTAAAGCGGACAGATTTTGCAAAACTTGTACCAAGAGTGCATAGCGTTGGTATAATTGCTGTAGTCCGGGGGTTGTTTGTACGGCATTAGTACTTTCTGCTCTCGGTGAGTGTACAATCTTCAACGTGAAACTCTCTCAACCAATTCTCGACTTGTTCGCGGCTGTTATCGCCATCATGCGATGCTGTACTCTCTTCTTCGGCCTATAACTGCACCAGCAACTCTTTTTGTTTCAGTAACAGATCTTCTTTTTGTTGCCAGGTTGTCTCTCTCTGGTGCAAAATAGACTGTTGTTCACGCATCAGTTCCATTTCTGCGTGCAATCTGCGAACGTGGCTTGAAGAAGTCCTTGAGCGTTGAGAACATACTGACTTGGCACCTGCCGTAGGTATGACATCAGCCTTAGCGGGAGAATCTTTATTCGTGTGTGCAGGCTTAGAGGCAGTGTTATTGGGAAGTATAGAGAAATTCCCTGTAGAGGAGGGCGTACGCGTGATGTCGTAACAGCGGGGGCACCGGCTGAGCGAATTTGGTGACGATTTACATCGTTAAGCGACTTACGGCGTTCCGTAGGCAATTTAGGTCCCTCAAGCTCTTCTCGCGTGGTCGTTTTTGAGGTCACATCATTTGGTTTTTGGGAAACTTTTGATTGAGTCAAAGGTGTTTGCTCGGATTCCATTGTAGCAGTTGATACAAGCGCGGAACATGAACTGCAACTCCAGTCTCGGTTAGCCACAGACCAGGTAACTCCTACACATATAAGTTAAATGAAACGACGTGTTATCGTTTGTGTCCAGTCTAAGACTGACTTTATTTATTTTCGATTTCTTCTTGACTAACCTATCTTAACAATTCTTATAAAAAATGATTGGTAAGGGAAATGTTCGGTGCAGTGCATGAATGGGTGAAAAGTGGTGGTCATGTGTGATTGGGTTGAATTGAATGAGTTTAGTTTGAATGTGCTGAAAGAGTGGATCGTGTGACAGAAGTGCACTGTGAATGTGCTTGGAGTAAGTGTGTGGAGTGTGTGACGGATGTGCAATGTAAGCTATAAAGAGAGTGTGCAAGGTAAGTGCATTGTGGAAGTTCAATGTGGGGTTAAGGCGAGTTGCTGCCGTTATCTCCTCCCCTCCTTAGGTTTGCACGTCCTCGTTCATAATTTTTAATATTCGCATTTTCAATACCTCGTTATCTAATGGTGGAGGTGATATCGCCGCCTCATGTTTTGAACTTGTTCTGATGGTGAGTATTCTCGGCTTGAGTTTAGCGTATAATAGAACGAGAATGATTATGGCAAGTATTCCTGTAACGCCATACCACATCCACTTATTTGTCTCTAGTGTAATAGCGAAATCCTAATTTTTTGCGTTGTTGATGAGATGCAAACTGTGCAAGTAAGGTAAAGATATTTTTTTCTTGTACTCTGTTTCGATCGGAACTGTTTTCCTAGCTGGTAAGTTGACATCTGCGGGACGAGTTATGTTATAGAGCATTCCATTGATGGTGATTGCGTTGCGGTTGTTATCGGGAACGTCCCAATGATGGAAAAACGCTGGCCATTTTCTTCTATTGTTAGATTTTCGTCATGAGCTACAATTAATCCTTCACTAATGAGTTTAATTTTCTGTAGGTGGTCGGAAGACAGTGTTGGGCAATTAGCTGTATGGTTACTTAGGGGCTGAGTAAGGCATTGGTTGTTGTAGTTTGGCTTGCAATAGCTGTACGAAAAAGCTTTTTTACAATTCATTAATGGAAAATAATCTTCATTACTATTAGCAGTTATATTATCCTTATATCTATAATTTTATTATTATGAGGAACAGTGGCTATTTCAAAAATTTCACAATACTTAGTTATTAAGGGCATTCTTATTAAATATAAAAGGGTTTCATTAACAAAATACATTTTAACATCCGAAATCAATAATAAATCACTTATGGAAGTTGAAACAATGCCCCAGCTTTGACACCAAGATCGTTCTAGGAGATTTCAATGCTAAGCTGGGTAAAGAAGAAATCTTTGCGCTTTTAGTTCCGCTAGGAAATCATACAAAATATTGCATCGAATGTTTTTAACTCTGGAAGTAGACCAAAATCGGTGGTCTTGCCACAAAATGTATTTTGCTCATATGCGTTATTATACAGACCAGATGCCGTCATGGTTGCACATATGTTTTGCACTTCTAAAACAAAACCGACGATGCTTTCCGGACGACTTTCCTTAGGTGGGACATGTATCGGATACGTGTTTGCAATACGTCTATTATAAGCTCTGGTCGTCCAAATTTCATGCCCAGAGTTGACAATATTTGAGGGACACATGCAGCAATAAGTTTCTCACGGCATTTCTAGCCGGATCACACAAGGCTTGTCGCAGACGAATGTGATTTTCATAATCTGAAAATCCACAGAGCAACGTTGCTTGTTCATAGCTGGCAAAAAACAATGGCCCTTTCCTCTGGGTTCCCGGTAAACTTCGGTAACAAAATGCTATTTCGTGCTGCTAGCTGAACACGACTAATGAGAGGACTTGGATTTTGCTCGATATTCTAAGCGATGGTGGTTTCATTACCAATATGCATACACGTGCTATTTGTGGGAAGAATACCTGGGAACTAAGTTGGAGATGATAAATTTTCCGTCTTAGTTGACCACTGCAACTCTAAAGCGGAGAGATTTTGCAAAATCTGTACCAAGAGTGCATAGCGTTGGTATAATTCCTGTAGTCCGGGGGTTGTTTGCACGGCATTAGTACTTTTCGCTCTCGGTGGGTGTACAATCTTCAACGTGAAACTCTCTCAACCAATTCTCGACTTGTTTGCCGCTGTTATCGTCTTCATGCGATGCTGTACTCTCTTCTTCGGCCTATAACTGCACCAGCAACTCTTTTTGTTTCAGTAACAGATCTTCTTTTTGTTGCCAGGTTGTCTCTCTCTGGTGCAAAATAGACTGTTGTTCACGCATCAGTTCCATTTCTGCGTGCAATCTGCGAACGTGGCTTGAAGAAGTCTTTGAGCGTTGAGAACATACTGACTTGGCACCTGCCGTAGGTATGACACCAGCTTAAGCGGGAGAATCTTTATTCGTGTGTGCAGGCTTAGAGGCAGTGTTATTGGGAAGTATAGAGAAATTCCCTGTAGAGGAGGGCGTACGCGTGATGTCGTAACAGCGGGGGCACCGGCTGAGCGAATTTGGTGACGATTTACATCGTTAAGCGACTTACGGCGTTCCGTAGGCAATTTAGGTCCCTCAAGCTCTTCTCGCGTGGTCGTTTTTGAGGTCACATCATTTGTTTTTTGGGAAACTTTTGATTGAGTCAAAGGTGTTTGCTCAGATTGGATCGTGTGACAGAAGTGCACTGTGAATGTGCTTGGAGTAAGTGTGTGGAGTGTGTGACGGATGTGCAATGTAAGCTATAAAGAGAGTGTGCAAGGTAAGTGCATTGTGGAAGTTCAATGTGGGGTTAAGGCGAGTTGCTGCCGTTATCTCCTCCCCTCCTTAGGTTTGTACGTCCTCGTTCATAATTTTTAATGTTCGCATTTTCAATACCTCGTTATTTAATGGTGGAGGTGATATCGCCGCCTCATGATTTGAACTTGTTCTGATGGTGAGTATTCTCGGCTTGAGTTTAGCGTATAATAGAACGAGAATGATTATGGCAAGTATTCCTGTAACGCCATACCACATCCACTTATTTGTCTCTAGTGTAATAGCGAAATCCTAATATTTTGCGTTGTTGATAAGATGCAAACTGTGCAAGTAAGGTAAAGATATTTTTTTCTTGTACTCTGTTTCGATCGGAACTGTTTTCCTAGCTGAAGTTGACGAGTTATGTTATAGAGCAGTCCATTGATGGTGATTGCGTTGCGGTTGTTATCGGGAACGTCCCGTTGATGGAAAAACGCTGGCCATTTTCTTCTATTGTTAGATTTTCGTCATGAGCTACAATTAATCCTTCACTAATGAGTTTAATTTTCTGTAGGTGGTCGGAAGACATTGTTGGGCAATTAGCTGTATGGTTACTTAGGGGCTGAGTAAGGCATTGGTTGTTGTAGTTTGGCTTGCAATAGGAATGGAAAATAATCTTCATTACTATTAGCAGTTATATTATCCTTATATCTATAATTTTATTATTATGAGGAACAGTGGCTATTTCAAAAATTTCACAATACTTAGTTATTAAGGGCATTCGTATTAAATATAAAAGGGTTTCATTAACAAAATACATTTTAACATCCGAAATCAATAATAAATCACTTATGGAAGTTGAAACATTTTCCTTAATACTAATGACATTTATTCCACCTACATCCAATAATAAGGGGTTCAATGTATTATGTTTCGCTAACAACATTCCCTGTAAATTATTATTTAAGTTGTCAATTATTATCCTGTTTCTTTTCATCATTAACATTATCAATATTTGGTTATTCATTGTTATTTTATTTCTGTTTACATCTATTAAGTTGTTAATTCTATCTGTAATTTCATTTATTTTAAGTTGAACATGTTTGTTGATATATATTTGTCTATTATGTTCTCTTACAAATTCGTTTTCTTGTGCTTTCAGTATTTCAAAATTACTATGGTCAGGTGTTCCGGCTATAAATTTAATAGCAGACCCGATAAACTCAATAGATCTCCGCGTTCTTAAAGGGTTTTTAAATATACGTAGCAGCCGCTGCATTTGCCTTACATCTTCACGTTAAATTTCTTTGTCAGTCTCGCCCGAGCTTTCAACAACTCGAGTACTATACCCCCGTCGTTAATTCAATCAGTGAAAATTAATAAGCGCGATAGATCTCCCGACTTCGAGGACTTCAATATGTCCTCAAATAAAAAACGTCGCGCTAAGGCGACATCTCGGAGTGATAACGTTGAAATAGTTGATCGAAGAAATTACTATGCTCAATTACAATGTCTCCCGTCAAATGATATGGATGACAATGATAGTGGTGATGAAGTGATTGATCCAAATTCTAACCCCATTAAAAAAGTGCATGTCCCCACCATAAAACTATTGCATAAAAATTCTGAATTTGTGCACAATTTAATGCAATCCTTGAACATCACTAAATACTCGATCAAAAAATTATCAATTGGAATAAAAATTGCCTGTGAAACACTCGAAGTATACACCCAAGTGTTAAACTCTCTGAAACAAAGAAATTGCCAATACTTTTCCCACGATCTAAAGAGTGTAAAATTGTTTAAAGTTGCTCTGTTTGGTTTAGAGAACATTGAAACCGATACACTCAAAGCTGAGCTTTGTGACCGCGGCCTCAAATGCATCGAAGTGAAAAAAATTTTAAAGAAATACGAACACTATAATGATACCATTTATATCGTTTCTTTTGAAAATGGTTCCATAAAATTAAATGATCCCAAAAAAAAACTTTAAATCATTATTCTATATGCAAGTTAGCTGGAGTTTCCAACGAAGAATGAAAGGTAAACTCACTCAATGTCATAATTGCCAAATGTTTGGCCACGGCGAAAAGAATTGCCACGTTAAAACTTATTGCGGAATCTGTGCCGTCTCTCACAATACAAAGGAATGTGTAAATTCACATACTTTGAAATGCGCTAATTGCGGTGGCGATCATAAATCCAACGATGAGAGATGCTCTTCCAGAACTAGGTATTTGGAAATAAGAGAAAAGTCTCTCAAACGCAGCACTTTTCCACCAAAAAGCTTTTCATCAACTCAACACATGGAGAGCTTTCCGCATGCAAAAGCTTCCACTTCAACGCATCATATGGCTCAGCAAAACGCTATGTCATTGAACTCTATGATGGACTTTCCCCCTCTATTTCGTCAAAACACTAATAATGCAGCTGATAACATGAATATTCTGCCTGGGCAGTTTCCCCAAAAAAAACGCACAGTGGCGTCGATCGAGCGCAATATCTCCAACAGCAGCGGCAACAACAATAATAATCTTTTTTCGTTCGAGGAAATTAGTTATGGATTTAATTTCTGATCTATCAAAATGTAATTCTAAATTTGAACAATTCAAAGTTATTGCACATTTAGCTACTAAGTACCTGTACAATAATGTTAATTAATACAAATTTAAAAATAATTAATTGAAATGCTAGAAGTTTAAACAGCAAAAGAATCGAATTTATGAATTTTCTTAACAACAATTATATTGATATCGGTCTAGTAACTGAAACTGGCCTTAAAAGTAACAGCACTAACTTGTCAAACGCGATTTACAAAAGCTATAGAGTTGACAGATATAATAGAAGAGGTGGAGGTGTAGCTATTCTTGTCCGTAGATCAGTTCAACACTCGCCTTTACCTGTCATCCGTACACATTTTATGGAAAATGTAGGTATTGAAGTAGAGCATGAAAACAAAAGTGTAAAAATATACTGCGTATATTTTCCTGGTGCAGTTTCCACAACTGAGAGCAAACAACTCTTTATTAGAGATTTACGAAGCTTACTCATTACAGGAAGTGATGTCATTCTCGCTGGTGATTTTAACTGTCGTCATCGTGATTGGGGTTGTGTCCGGGCAAATACTTGGGGTAATATTCTTTCCAGAATATTATCCCATTCTGTATTTACCATTCGTTTCCCCCTAATCCTTCATATGTACCTTCCGACTTGCGTAAAAGTCCTTCCACACTCGATATTTTTATCACCAACCGTCCTAGTTTACTGTCTCAACCTGTTACTGTGAATGATCTCTACTCTGACCACTATCCTGTTTTCTGTAAAGTTCGTTTCGTCAATAGTGAGCGCAAATCTGCTTTTTATAACTTCAAGAAAACAAACTGGACTAAATACAATTCAAAAATAAACGTAGGACTTACTGGAGTTACCCATGATCTAGATAGAGTTTGCTGTAGTCGTAATGTTGATATGATAGTGAATAACTTTACCAATGTTGTAGCCGAAGCAATTGTAAATAGTGTTCCAAGAAAGAATCAGTCTACTTCTCCTTTAAAATTACCAAATTACATTACCGAACATATAAAAATCCGAAATAGTATCAGAAGAAATTGGCAGCGATATCGGCAACCAAATCTTAAACTACAGTTAGATCACACAAACAAACTGATTCACAATCTTATTCTGGATTTTCGAAACTTTAAATGGAACCAAAAACTAAAATCTTTAGATAAAAATTGCAAACCATTTTGGAACATCGCCAAAGCAATCAGGCATAAAAATAGGCATATTCCTGCACTCATGATGACACCTTCTTCACAGACAAAGAGAAGGCAGATTTACTTTCTAAAACCTTCTCAGCAAATCATCTTGTCTCCAATAACTTAGGGGAAATGGAAACGGATACTCTGGTTAATGAAGCAACCACAGTTTTTAACAATGATATCTTTATCACTCCAAACAATGTATTTATTCGAGTGAGCACAGTCAAAAACATTTTGAAAACTCTAAAGGTCAACAAAACTGGTGGTTTAGACGGCATTAGAAACATGTTCTTGAAACGTCTGCCTCAATCGGGCATAAAACATTTAACATTTCTTGTCAATGCGTGTCTTAAGACTCAATATTTCCCTGACAAGTGGAAAATGGCAAAAGTTATACCAATCCTTAAACCAGGAAAACCTGCGGAATGTCCCAGCAGTTATAGACATATTAGTCTGCTTAGCAGTGTTAGTAAAATCTTAGAAAAAGTTCTGAAGAAACTAATCCTAGAATTTACAATTGAAAATGCAATATTTCCCGATACTCAATTCGGTTTCAGACAATCCCATAATACTTCCCATCAATGTCTTAGGATATGTAATCATATCAGATCTAATCGATTAATAGGCAAATCTACTGGTATGATTCTATTTGATGTAGAGAAGGCCTTCGATACAGTCTGGCATAACGGTCTAATTTACAAAATGCTAAGTCTTAACTATCCCCCATTCCTAGTCAAAATAGTCCAGAGTTTTTTAAATAGTCGTTGTTTTCGAGTCCACGTTAATACATGTTCGTCAAGTCCCAATAACGTTTCCATGGGTGTTCCTCAAGGCTCAGTTCTCGCTCCAATTCTGTATAATATATACACATCTGACTTTCCATATTTACCTAACTGCCAGGTTGCACTGTTTGCTGACGATACTGTGATATACACATCGCATGAGTATGCTCTCAACGTTGAGAGGATACTATTAAATGCAAGTGAGCTAATACACAGTTATTTCAACAGGTGGAAAATAAAAATTAATTCTGAGAAAACTCAAGCTGTCTTTTTCACCAGAAAAAGAAAATCTTGTTTTCTTCCTCAGAATCCAATTCCCATTTTTGGAACACAGATAAGTTGGAATTTGTCTGCAAAATATCTTGGAATATACATGGACTCAAAACTTACCTTTAGTTGCCATGTCACGCAGACGTTAAAAAAAATAATGATTGCGACCACCTTATTATACCCTTTAATAAACGGGAAATCACAACTATCCATTGAAAACAAAATTATTATTTTTAAAGTTATCTTCCAGCCAATATTAACTTACGGCTGCCCGATTTGGGGTGGTATGGCCAAATGTCATTTAAAAAGACTTCAAGTTGCTCAGAACAAAATTTTAAAAATGATCTTCAATTTACCATGGCACTTTTCTACGAATGAACTGCATGCAAGGGCGGGTGTTGAGCTGGTTAACGATCGTATTGAAAGGCTTATAAGGAACTTTAATATCCGTTGCGCTCTTGTGGATAATCCTCTCATAAACAATCTTACCGTATAAATGTTATTAATATAGTCATTAATTAAATTGTTATTTATTTACTCGTTTATACATAATTTATTTATTTTGTTTTTCTATTTATTTATTTATTTATTTATCTATACATATCTATTCACTTATTTATAATTTATATATTTATTATTTATTAATATTGTTATTTATATATTATGTTTATATATTTATGTTTATATTTATTTGCTTATCAACGTAGTTATTTATTTATTTATTTATTTATATATACACATTAATTTATTTAATTTTATATACTTGTTGATATTTTGTAAGTGTTCAAAAGACACATTTTTTTGTTTTCTTTTTCTTTCTCTCTTGTTACGAGGTTTTGGTTTGCACTTTTCCTCGATTTTTTTAACTTGCCTTTCATAAACCTGTTTTTGTAAAATCTTAAAGTGTTTCTAAGTAGCAAGGTACTCGCGTGCCAAATCTCTATATGTAACATGTGCAATACTATTACTGTAACAACCAATTTTATGTGCGAAATAAAGATAAATGAAAAGAAAAAAAAAAAAAATTTCTTTGTCGTTTCCGTTTTCGAAAGAATCTATTATTTTCAAGTTTTCACGATGCTGGTAAATTGGTCGTATGTTTCATGTCATGTTCATGTTTCACTCAACGGCACACTTAGACGGCACACTTCCTCTTGCAATAGGAATAAATTCTGCATTCGAGAAGTTTACAATTTTTGCCTCTGTGATCGTGAAAAGGAATATCCTGTAAGAAATATATTTTATATATTTTAGAGAATTTATTTCCGATTCTTTTATTGGTTTTAAGACTTTATCATCAGGCTTAGATTCTTTTGGTGAGGCCTTATTGTTATGGTATTTCATATATAATGTCAATTGGCTTTAGGCCAGTGACTGAGTGGATAGTATTATTATACTTGTAGGTAGAAAACAACATAAGCTCGATGACATCTGAGTTGGTTTTTTTACTGCAACGGGCTATTTCATCAAGAGTTGAGTGAAATCGCTCAACTTGGCCATTGCTTTCGCTATGAAGTGCGGGTACCGTGTGTGTAGAAATATTGAATTCATTTTTTAACAACGCTTGTGTTGCTGCCCACGTAAAAGCATCTTCATTATCTGTAACTAATATTTTCGGGTTTTTAAAAAGGGAAATAATCTCTATTAGGGGATATCTGATGTCAACGGAATTTCTGGAAGCAATATGCTTAATCACAGCAAATTTGGAAAACTTATCGATACAAGTAATGAAGTATCTTTTTCCTGTGTTGTAGATATCTAAGTGCAGAATTTCTCCTACATTCGTGGGAATTGGTGTTGCACCGATTGGATGTTGGTTTGGTCTGCGTTGGTACTTATTTTCCTTACATATTTTGCATTTAGAGGCATATGTCTGACATAATTTGTTTATATTCGGAAAATAATATTCTGAGTATTTGCTTATAATTTTCCTGTTTTTCCCTATGTGCTCTGTTGTGTTCGTTTACAATAATTTCTTCTTGATCATTTGCATTAAATACGTCCTGAACAAGTTTCTTGGTGAATTTCATTTTTACGTTAAGTAACGCGTTGCTTGTGAGAAAGCATCCGTAGTTAAATCAAATGGTTTGCAAAAGTCGGGATACAGTAACAGAACATCTCCCACTCTCTCAACTGCAACTTCAGTGACGGATGAAATCATTTGCGCGATGTTTTCTGCCATATTAAGATTTCGAAATACACAAAACACACTAACACTTTTTACAAATTTAAACACTTCTGATTATTACTAAAGTAATAAAATAAACACTAATTGACTTATTTCCTATAGCTTATTTTATTTCTGTAATGAACTGTAGTTTGCTTACTGTAGTAATAAGGTCCTCATTATCCTCAGTTTCGGGTTCAGGCTGTGTTGCTCGCTACGTGTTAAGTACTTCACGAATTTCCACGTCTCCATAGCTCTAGATCTCTGTATGTTTGTTGGATGGTTAGGTGCTATGATGTTTCGTCCCTCGGAAGCCCGATTTTGATAGTGGATTTATCATTCGTCGCGTTTTTTTGTGTTGAAGATGTTGAAGATGTGTGAAGCACACAATACTTCGCGAAAATATAGTTGGGCGCCAGTTAAATGAAACGACGTGTTATAGTTTGTATCTAGTTTAAGACTGACTTTATTTCTTTTCCAATTTCTGCTTAATTAACCTATCTTAACATGTTCGCTGCAGTGCATGAATGGGTAAAAAGTGCTGATCATGTGTGATTGGGTTGAGGTGAATGAGTTTAGTTCGAATGTGCTGAAAGAGTGGATCGTGTGACAGAAGTGCAGGGTGACGGATGTGCAATGTAAGCTATAAAGAGAGTGTGCAAGGTAGGTGCATTGTGGTAGTTCAAGGTGGGGTTAAGAGAGTTGCTGCCGTTAACTTATACAATGGTACCAACCATCGCAGTTGTCACAGCGTACCATTCGCAAGTTACCCTCTTTCTTGTACGATAAGAAGCTATATGATTTTTTTTGTTAGTCGCCTTGGTTCCTTTTAGACTTTTAGACGGCATTTGTAGGCAATTAATTCGCGAAAGAATTTTTTAAATTTGTTAGGATATGAAGATCTACAATGAAAAGCACAACAAAATTATAATTCATGTGTATTAAGTTCATATAAAAATTCGTGTTTCACCTCCAATTCACAGTTGACTGCCGCCAAAACCAATAAGGAAAAGAACGATCCGCAGGCTGTTGGTGCGAAAGGTCACTTTCGGCATATGACAATTATGGCATAGTTATGGCTGAGGCGTTGACAGATCTGTCGCAATACTGTGTCTACGTATTCACGATTAACTTGTCCAATATTTCATCACTGGATGTGACATGAAACTCACAAGTTCAAGATTCAATCCACTGATTTATTTATTTATACTACACAATCACTACTTTATTTACTTGATTTAAATCACACCAATTATTTTATTACAATTTTCTTTATTGCCTTTCCAGCTCTTGCACTTTGATCACTTATCTACCAAATCCAAAACTGTAATGTCACTGCTCCGGCCGTCGTTCCGATAATAATATCAGCTAGCACTTGAAATTGATTTGTGTCCACGTCACACTACCCACCACCTAAACTTAAACGTCCCGAACAAGATTCGAAGTGTTCTTCTTGTTCGGTGTAAGTCGGTCCGGATGGACGAGTTTCATCTTTGCTCTGCTGCTGCCGTTGAATTGGATCCAGTACACTACGTCGTTAATCCGTTTAATTACCTTGTACGGCCCCTCCCAATGTGTCTGTAGCTTGGGTGACAGTCCGTCTTCAAATCCTCCAGAAATTGCTGTGATGTTATACCTTTCGGGCTGTGTGCGCACCCTGATGTCTCGATGAATCTGGTCCAGACATTTGACAACTCTTCTTTGTTTGTCGATAGGTCTGCTGGAAGCCTTAAGTGCGATCCGAAAATTGCCTTTGCCGGTGATTTTGATGTCGTATAGTGGTTAGGAGATCGGTATGCAACAAGAAAGACTGGTGTTTGTTCGTCCCAATTTCGTTGATTACTATTGACCACTATCCTTAGATACTCCTCAAGTGTCCAGTTGAACCGCTCCACATACATTTGTTTGGAATCACTTTCTCAAACGCGATGCCATCAACCATTCTGCAGTTGTAGACTTCGCCACTGAGCCAAATATGCCTTGGCGAAATTACTTTCTCCTGCCATTTCATTCCATGATGGTCTGCTTCGCTCAACGCCTTCAACAATTTGTGACAGTCACTTGCTCCCGGCGGATCTGTTCCGGCGACCACTGTTCCTAGTTGGCTTTAATGAGAGTTCTTCCGATGACAACATTCTTAGCTGGTGTTTTGTTTCTGGCTTCATCAACCCACAACGTGTTGTTCTCACAATCATCATCCATTTTTCCCAAACTACGGCCCCTGAGTTCGATGGAATCTTGATATCCTTTTCCGCAACTACTTGGTTAATCCTCGAAGACTTGTTCTTACAGACATTCCATGGTATTTCAGCATTCTCCTCGCAATGTCCAGGCTAATGCCGATCCCGATCACAAAGTGGGGCAATCCGTTGTGGGAGCCAATTCATGCCCCTCGAAACGGACTGCCGGTGACTGGGACCTGTAACGTTTGCGACGCCCCCTGCAGCGTGCCATGTGTGTCACTCCATCGCAGGTGAAACAACGGCCCACACATTCACTCTGCTCACTTACTCTAAGATGTGGCCCACATACCAATCTGTCTCCTGGAAGGTCGCGTCTGGGAATGAGTATTGCACTTTACATTCACATTTTTACATTTTTATTGTGGCATAGATTGTAGAATTGTTTACAAAGCTTATATGCAGAGATTTGATTATTATAACTAATCTTACATCTACAAAATAATACAATTTGTCGAACACATTTTATTTTATTATTTTAATGATGACTTGAAGGCTCATGTGAATCAGCAAAAACTTGAGATCTCTTTGCAGAAGAGCATGATGAATAAAACGGCATACATCAATGGCACCAATCGCAGTGGAGCGGTATTCTGTTGGCGGGTGTGCATTCAGGCATCTACTGCAAAGTTTGTTATCCCTTACCAATTCCAATTCTCGGTTCTGGTGAAATTTAAGAAGATATTACATTTGGAAACATGAGCACAGTTACCTTGACAAATGATACAGGCTTCTTTTCCGATATCCGCATGTACGTCTGTGTGAATATTAAGCGCTCCCCGTTTGCGGAATTTAGCTGAAGTACTGAGAATTGAGATCTTATTTGCGCCATGTGCCAATTTAAGTAGTAGTTGCTGAAACAGCCGAAGAACTCGCGAAGGCCCTGGACTGCTATAAAGCAGATATCACCGCCATCCAGGAAGTGCTATGGAATGGGCCGGGCAAGAAGAGGATGAAAAACTGCGACATCTATTACGGTGATTGCAGCAGAGAGGGGCGCTTATTTGGATGTGGATTTGTTGTTCGAGGCAGACTTAGGCAAAAAGTCTTAAGCTTTGATTGTAAAAGCGAACGCCTCATAACAATCCGCATTAAGGCTACATTCGGTAACATCAGCCTTGATTTGCGCCCACGCCCCGAGAGTTGACAAAGATGATAGTAGCAAAGATTACTTCTATGATCTCCTAGAAAGAACATACGATCAATGCCCCAGCTTTGACACCAAGATCGTTCTAGAAGATTTCAATGCTAAGCTGGGTAAAGAAGAAATCTTTGCTTAAGTCATAGGGAAACACAGCGTACACGACACCACGTCCAGTAACGGACTAAGGCTGGTGGACTTTGTCATGGGACGTAACCTCTCTGTTGCTAGCACGCGGTTCCCACACCTCAACATCCATAAAGGGACATGGCGGTCCCCAGATCAATCAACCGTCAACCAGATTGATCACATTGCGATCGACGTCAGACACTCCTCCAGCATTCTTGATGTCCGAACTTTCCGAGGTGCCAATGTTGACTAGGACCATTTCCTTGTTGTAGCCAAGGTAAGAAACAGGATATCACGAGAACAACGGAGTCGAGAGCGAAAACCACGGTTTGACGTCGCAAAGCTACAATCGCAGCGGACTGCCAGGATCTTTGCCGACCGAGTCTCCCAGAAACTCTCTGTAAGTTCGACGCCGCCTGCACAAACCATCGAAGAAGAATGGAGTCGTTGTCAAGAAGCCATCAAAGAAGTTGCCACTGATGTGCTGGGTCTTACGACACCACCTAGAAGGAACCCATGGTTTGACGACGAGTGCAGGCAGGCACATGTAGCCAAACAGGCTTCATCGAACAACGAGGGCTGTTCGTGAGCTCTACGAACAGAAGAGCGATGAGGACCAAAATACCGCTGTCAGGCAGAATGTTCCACTCAATCTGGACGATGACAGACGCGAATACCGTCCCCCAAACGAGGTCAAGGTAGCAATATCAAGACTGAAGTCTAACAAAACTGCTGGAGCGGACGGTTTGCCCGCTGAAATATTTAAGGCAGCTGGAGATGTTCTGGTAGGGCGCATGCACCAGCTCATCTGCAAGATATGGTCTGAGGAAAGCATGCCCGACGAGTGGAATCTCAGTATCGTTTGCCCGATCCACAAGAAAGGAGACCCCTTCAGGGATCAGTCTTCTTAACATCGCGTATAAGATCTTCTCTGCCGTTTTGTGTACCCGCCTGAAGCCGTTCATTAATAATCTGATAGGTCCATATCAGTGTGGCTTCAGGCCAGGAAAGTCCACAACAGACCAAATCTTCACACTATAGCAGATCCTGGAAAAGACCCAAGAAATGCAAATCGACACTCGCCATCTGTTCGTTGATTTCAAGGCCGCATATGACAGCGTGCAGAGACGAGCTATAAGGCCATGTCTAGTTTTGACATTCCTGGCAAACTCGTCAGGCTGTGCAGGATGACGATGGAGAACTCTCGCTGCTCCATCAAGGTCGATAACGAACTCACCGAGACCTTCAAAGTCAAAAAAGGTTTTAGACAAGGCGACGCGCTGTCACGTGATTTCTTTAACATCGTCCTGGAGAAGATCGTGCGAAACTCACACGCCAACACTAGAGGCACGATCTTCCAGAAGTCCGTGCAATTGTTAGCATACGCCGATGACATTGACGTGATTGGCAAAACTGAGCGAGCCGTCAGTGAGGCTTTTGCTAACATTGAGACGGAAGCGGCTAAAATGGGTCTGGCGGTGAATGAGGGCAGAACGAAGTATATGCTGTCCTCAAAAAAGGACATACAACATCGACGTCTTGGACAGAGCGTCACAATGGGCAGTTATAACTTCGAGGTAGTCAAGGACTTCACTTACCTCAGCCAGGAGTAAATTGTACAAATAACATCAGTACCGAGATCAAGCGTAGGATAACTCTTTCCAACCGCTGTTTCTTCGGGCTCAAGAGGCAATTGAGTAATAGAGCCCTCTCTCGAAGAACCAAGTTGACTCTATACAAGACACTGATCATCCCAGTCCTACTATACGGTGCGGAGGCATGGACAATCTCGAAAGCGGATGAAGAAGTCCTTGGTCCTTTGAGAGAAAAGTTCTACGCACGATCTTTGGTCCTGTTTGTGTTGACGGGTTCTGGAGGAGAAGATTCAACGACGATCTGTACGGGCTGTATAGCGACATGATCCTAGTTAAGCGTTTACGGATCCAACGCCTAGGGTGGCTAGGTCATGTAGGCGCGAAGAATCTTCGAATCCGAACCTGTCGGGCAACGCAACAGAGGACGCCTGCGTTTAAGGTGGCGCACCCAAGTGGAGAAGGACCCCAACAAACTTGGTGTGCGAAACTGGAGACAGCTAGCCAGAGATCGCGCTAGTTGGACAGGCATGTTGGTTGATGCCCAGGTCCATGCCGGACTGTAGCGCCACACAAAGAAGAAGAAAGTTGCTGGCACTTGTTGAGAGAGTTGAATTCGATAGCGTTAATTTATACATTCCGCAGAAGGGACCTAGGAGACCTAGGAGCTTACAGACCAGCACTTGTTCCAGCTCAGGATTGTTTAGATAGTTTAACAGACCAGATGCCGTCATGGTTGCACACATGTTTTGTATTTTTTAAATTTGTTAGGATTATGAAGATCTGCAATGAAAAGCAAAACAAAATTCTAGTTCATGTACTTAGTTCATTTAAATTCGTGTTTCACTTTCAATTCTTAGACACTTGACTGCCGCCAAAACCAATCAGAAAAATAACGATTCGCAGGAGCATGGAATCAGATCAAATCAACTTTTCTCTTTTCTCGATACGCCAAACCTCAGGTCTGCTGGTGTTTGGTGTTTGTTCGTCGTTGATTCCTGTCGACCACTTTCCTTAGATACTCCTCAAGTGTCCAGTTGAACCGCTCCACATACACATGTTTGGCCTCACTTTCCCAAACGTGATGCCAGCAATCATTCTGCAGTTGTAGACTTCGCCACGGAGCCAAATATGCCTTGGCGAAATTACTTTCTCCTGCCATTTCCTTCCATGATGGTATGATTCCACGCTCAACGCCTTCAATAATTTGTGACAGTCACTAGCTCCCGGCGGATCTGTTCCAGCGACCACTGTTCCTAGTTGGCTTTAATGAGAATTCTCCCGATGACAACATTCTTCGCTGGTGTTTTGTTTCTGGCTTCATCAACATACAACGTGTTGTTCCCACAATCATCATCCATTTTTTCCCAAAAGCCCCTGAGTTCGACGGAATCTTGATATCCTTTCCCGCAACTACTTGGTTAATCCTCGTAGACTTGTTCTTACCAACATTCAAAGGTATTTCAGAATTCTCCGCGCAAGGTCCAAAGTAATGCCGATCCCGATCACAAAATTTGCGACCAAAATCAACTCGTCGACTATATCCGCCACTAGGAACCCCTGCTCAACTGTCGCAGTGCCTATGGTGATGCTCTCGGTTCTCCCCCGTAGCTGTGCGTCGCCGCATCCCCTACAACGGCCCTACATATTCCACTATATCACTCCTTTTGAACGAATGTGATGCACCCGTATCCAATGTCACCGTTTACACCCTACCTCCAACATTGCAATCGACAGTGAGGTTGTTCACGTTCCTCCCGAGTTGGGAAATAAAGATGGTGGGGCAATTCATTGTGGGAGCCAGTTCATGCCCCTCTAAAGCGACTCCTTTTAGCCTGCTGTCGCCGTTTACTCCTGTGGTATCCAGCTGCCGTCTCTTGATGTTATGGGCCGGGTCCACATTCACTCTGCTCACTTACTCGTGTTAGGATTGTAAAAATTCGAGCTTCACCTCCAATTTTTAGACATTTAACTGCCGCTAAAACCTAT
This sequence comes from Eristalis arbustorum, assembly GCA_916610145.1. Taxonomy (NCBI): domain Eukaryota; kingdom Metazoa; phylum Arthropoda; class Insecta; order Diptera; family Syrphidae; genus Eristalis; species Eristalis arbustorum. Next base: position 51,718,289 of record OU744319.1, on the reverse strand, counting down.
CAGAAAAGAACGATCCGCAGGGGCGTGGTGCGAAATGTCACTTTCGGCATATGACAAGTATGGTACAATTATGGCTGAGGCGTTGCCAGATCTGTCGCAATACTCCCCCCCGGTATGTCCTTATGGAGATCTACCTCATCCTTTGGTCGACTGATATCGAGCACGGCTATTTCCACCAATAGTTCATTAGAGCACTTATTACCATTGTCCCAGTTCAACCGGGGATCCCCGGCGCGTAATAAAATTTCGGACAACCATGATACAGGAGTCCGTGGATAGTGAGTAAGCTAGAGATTTTGCAAAATCTGTCCCAAGAGTGCATCGCGTTGGTCTAATTGCTGTAGTCCGGATGTTGTTTGTACGGCATTAGTACTTTCCGCTCTCGGTGGGTGTACAATCTTCAACGTGAAACTCTCTCAACCAATTCTCGACTTGTTCGCGGCTGTTATCGTCATCATGCGATACTGTACTCTCTTCTTCGGCTTATAACTGCACCAGCAACTCTTTTTGTTTCAGTAACAGATCTTCTTTTTGTTGCCAGGTTGTCTCTCTCTCTGGTGCAACGGTTCCATTTCTGCGAACGTGGCTTGAAGAAGTCTTTGAGCGTTGAGAACATACTGACTAGGCACCTGCCGTAGGTATGACACTAGCTTTAGCGGGAGAATCTTTATTCGTGTGTGCAGGCTTAGAGGCAGTGTTATTAGGAAGCATCGAGAAATTCCCTATAGAGGAGGGCGTACGCTAGATGTCACAATACCGGGGGTTCCGGCTGAACGAATTTGGTGACACTTTACATCGATAAGCGATTAACGGCGTTCCGTAGGCAATTTAGGTCCCTCAGGCGCTTTTTTACAATTCATTAATGGAAAATAATCTTCATTACTATTAGCAGTTATATTATCTCTTATATCTACAATTTTATTATTATGAGGAACAGTGGCTATTTCAAAAAGTTCACAATTCTAAGTTACTAAGGGCATTCTTATTAAATATAAAAGGGTTTCATTAACAAAATACATTTTAACATCTGAAATCAATAATAAGTCACTTATGGAAGCTGAAACATTTTCCTTAATACTAATGACATTTATTTCATCTACATCTAATAATAAGGGGTTCAATGAATTATTTTCGCTAACAACATTCCCTGTAAATTATTATATAAGTTGTCAATTATTATCCTGTTTCTTTTCATCATTAACATTATCAACATTTGGTTATTCATTGTTATTTTATATATGTTTTCACCTATTAAGTTGTTAATTCTATCTGTAATTTCATTTATTTTAAGTTGAACATGTTTGTTGATGTCTATTTGTCTATTATGTTCTCTTACAGGTTCGTTTTCTTGTGTTTTCAGTATTTCAAAATCACTATGGTCAGGTGTTTCGGCTATAAATTGAATAGCAGATCCAATAAAGTCAATAGATCTCCGCGTTCTTAAAGGGTATTTTAATGTGCGTAGTAGCCGCTGCATTTGCCTTACATCATCACGTAAAATTTCTTTGTCGTTTCCGTTTTCGAAAGAATCTATTATTTTCAAGTTTTCACGATGCTGATAAATTGGTCGTATGTTTCATGTACAAGTATTCCTCAAAAACTGCTGCACTTCCTCTTGCAATAGGAATAAATTCTGCATTCGAGAAGTCTACAATTTTTGCCTCTGTGAGCGTGAAAAGAATATCCTGTAAGAAATATATTTTATATATTTTAGAGAATTTATTTCCGTTTCTTTTATTGGTTTTGACACTTTATCATCAGGCTTAGATTTTTTTGGTGAGGCCTTATTGTTGTTGTATTTCAAATCTTTAGTCTGCTTATTTTTGAGTTTGGAAATGATTTCATTGTTCGTCTGTTCGGTTATACCATATAATGTCAATTGGCTTAAGGCCAGTGATTGAGTGGATAGTATTATTATACTTGTAGGTAGAAAACAACATAAGCTCGATGACATCTGAGTTGTTATTTTTACTGCAACGGGCTATTTCATTAAGAAAGTTTAGTGAGTCAACTTGCCCATTGCTTTCGCTACGAAGTGCGGGTACTGTGTGTGTAGAAATATTGAATTCATTTTTTAACAACGCTTGTGTTGCTGCCCACGTAAAAGCACCTTCATTATCTGTAACTAATATTTTCGGGTTTTTAAAAAGTGAAATAATCTCTATTAGGGGATATCTGATATCAACGGAATTTCGGAAGCAATATGCTTAATCGCAGCAAATTTGGAAAACTTATCGATACAAGTAATGAAGCATCTTTTTCCTGTGTTGTAGATATCTAAGTGCAGAATTTCTTCTACATTCGTGGGAATTGGTGTTGCACCGATTGGATGTTGGGTTGGTCTGCGTTGGTACTTATTTTCCTTACATATTTTGCATTTAGAGGCATGTGTCTGACATAATTTGTTTATATTCGGAAAATAATATTCTGAGAGTATTTGTTTATAATTTTCCTGGTTTTCCCTATGTGCTCTGTTGTGTTCGTTTACAATAATTTCTTCTTGGTCATTTGCATTAAATACGTCCTGAACAAGCTTCTTGGTGAATTTCATTTTTAGGTTAAGGAACGCGTTGCTTGTGAGGAAGCATCTGTAGTTAAATCAAATGGTTTTCGAAAGTCGGGATACAGTAACAGAGCATCTTCCGATGCTAAGATGTTTCTCATTTGGTTAAAAGCACGTATAGCCTTAGCATTTAAATCAATTTTCACATTCTTGGTCTTGTTCGTTCCTATGTTGCCGTTTTCTCCTCTAAGATATATTGTCGACGGTTTTGCAACTTAAGGCTCGAAGAGATTTTGGTGCTTTATAACCGACAATGACTTTATTGGGAGAGGTTTTTATATCTTCCGCATATACAAGGAAACCTACAAATTTGACCTCTTTTTTAAAGAATTTGAATTTTTCCGGGGATATACGCATGTTTGCATGGAGGAGCTTGAAAAATATTATCCTAATATTTTCCAAATGTTTCTTTTCAGTTTTCGAAGAAATTAACACGTCGTCTATGTAGACATGACAACTTTTTCCTTTTTCTCTTCTTAAGACGTCATCAATAGCTCGCTAAAATATGCTCGGAGCCGAAAGGTAATCTGCTTCCTTTTTTTGCTGCAACTAATATAGGAGTATTATATGGAATGTGATTTACGTATGATCCCATCCCCAAGCATTCCTTTTATCTTTTTATTAACAAATAGTGCAGCTGCCATATTATATGGTCTCGGTTTTGAGTAGATTGGTTCGGAATCTATTCCTAATAGCTGCTTTTACGTTTGTGTTAAAGGGTAATTTTTCGTCAGGTTGAGAGAAAACTTTTGCGTACTCTTCTATCAACTTACGGAACTCGTTTTTGATACTCTCTGGGACTGTATCGATATATACGAGATTATTTACTTGTTCGCATTCAAGAAACTTAATTGGTGTTTAATTATTTGGCTTAGTATCGATTTGCGATTTTATTTCCGCGAGGAAATCATACCCGATATCGCATCGAATGTTCTTAACTCTGGAAGTAGACAAAAGTCGGTGGTCTTGTCACAAAAATGTATTTTGCTTTTATGTGTTATTATATTGACACCATTCAATGTCTCAACTTTAAAATTTTTGTTATTGGTGAATTTGGAATTTCTTTAATATAATTCTTGACAGCCTCCTCGTGGCGCCCCTGGATAGCCATCACAACAACCGTTGTGTGGTGAACTAATGTATGCAGCGATCCCCCTATGCCCGAGGGTCAAATAATGGGCCTGGCCTACCAGTTGTAGGTTGTGCGTGAGGTTAACTCCCTCACCACATAAAAAACCAACAGTTACGAACCGACAACAGGCCTCGGACATGGACGGATTCAAAGTTGACGACCCCAGCAAACGATCAAAGGACAATGATTTTCGGTTCTGCACGTGGAATGTGAGGTCCCTGAACAGACCACGTGCAGCCGATGAACTCGCGGAGGCCCTGGACTGCTACAAAGCAGATGTCACCGCCATCCAGGATATGCGATGGGATGGGCTGGGCAAAAGGAAGATGAGAAACTGCGACATCTACTACGGTGATTGCTACAAAGAGGGAAGGCAGCACTTATTTGGATGCGGATTCGTTGTTCGAGGCAGACTTAGGCAAAAAGTCTTAAGCTTTGATTATATCAGCGAGCGCCTCATAACAATCCGCATCAAGGCTAAATTCGGGAACATCAGCCTAATTTGCGCACATGCCCCGACGGAGGAGAAGGATGACGATAGTAAGGATGACTTCTATGATCTCCTAGGAAGAACATACGATCGATGCCCCAGCTATGACACCAAGATCGTTCTAGGAGATTTCAACGCACAGCTGGGCAAGGAAGAAATCTTTGCTAGAGTCATCGGAAAACACAGCCTGCACGACAACACATCCGGAAACGGACTCAGGCTCGTACATTTCGCCTCGGGGCGTAAACTCTCTGTGATGAGCACGCGGTTCCCACACCTCAACATCCATAAGGGGACCTGACGGTCTCCTGATCAATCCACAGTCAACCAGATTGATCACATTGCGATCGACGTCAGACACACCTCCAATATTCTCGATGTCCGAACGTTCCGAGGAGCCAGCATCGACTCGGACCATTTCCTTGTTGTAGCCAAGGTAAGGATGAGGATATCGAGAGAAGTACGGAGTCGAGAAAGAACACTACGGTTTGACGTCGCAAAGTTACAATCGCAATCGACTGCTAGGAACTTTGCCAACCGAGTCTCCCTGAAACTCTCTGAAAGTTCGACGCTGCCTGCACATTCAATAGAAGAAGAATGGAAACGTTGTCAAAAAGCCATTAAAGAAGCTGCCACTGATGTGCTGGGTTTCACGACACCACCCAGAAGGAACCCATGGTTTGACGACGAGTGCAGGCAGGTACATGCAGCCAAGCAGGAGGCCTGCAAGGCAACGCTGCATCGAACAACGAGAGCTGTTCGTGAGCTCTATGAAGAGAAGAGAAGGGAAGAGCACCGGCTTCCAGAAAGAAAAAGAAAGAGCATGAGAAGCGCGCGGTCCTAGAGATGGAGAGGTGTTACGACAGGAAGGAGGTCCGAAAGTTTTACCAAAAGGTGAAACAAGTATCCGGAAGATACATACCTCGGACCGAAGTCTGCAGGGACGAAAATGGACAACTAGTAGTAGAATCGCAGTCGATGCTGAGAATTTGGAAAAATCATTTCTGTAGACTGTTAAACGGCGATGACGACACAAATCCCGCTGTCAGGCAGAATGTTTCACTCAATTTGGACGATGATGAACACGAATTCCGTCCCCCCGATCTAGACGAAGTTAAGATAGCGATATCTAGACTGAAAGTCGAACAAAGCTGCTGGAGCGGACGGATTGTCCGCGGAATTGTTTAAGGCAGCTGGAGATGACCTGGTTGGGGGCATGCACCAGTTCATCTGTAAGATATGGTCGGAGGAAAGCATGCCCGATGAGTGGAATCTCAGCGTCGTTTGTCCGGTCCACAAGAAAGGAGACCCCTTTGACTGCGCCAACTATAGAGGGATCAGCCTCCTTAACATCGCTTATAAGATACTCTCTGCCGTTCTGTGTGAACGCCTGAAACCCTTTGTCAACAACCTGATAGGTCCTTATCAGTGCGGTTTCAGGCCAGGAAAGTCCACAATAGACAAAATATTTACACTCCGGCAGATCCTGGAAAAGACTCAAGAGATGCAGATCGACACCTACCACCTTTTTGTCGATTTCAAGGCCGCATATGACACCGCGCATAGAGACGACCTATACAGCGCTATGTCTAGTTTTGACATTCCTGCCAAACTCGTCAGGCTGTGCAGGATGACGATGGAGAACTCTCGCTGCTTCATCAAGGTCGGTAACGAACTCACAGAGACTTTCAATGTCAAAAAAGGTTATAGGCAAGGCGACACGCTGTCATGTGACTTCTTTAACATCATAGAGGAGAAGATCGTGCGAAACTCAAACGTAAACACCCGAGGCACGATCTTCCAAAAGTCAGTTCAACTGCTTGCTTACGCGGACGACATTGACGTGATTGGACGAACACAGCGAGCCGTCAATGAGGCCTTTGCTGGCATTGAGACGGAAGCGGCTAAATGGGTCTAGCGGTAAACCAGGGCAAAACAAAGTACATGCTGTCATCACGGAAGGACGCACAACATCGACGTCTCGGACAGAGCGTCATATTGGGCAGCAGAAACTTTGAGGTAGTTAAGGACTTCGTCTACCTAGGCCCCCGAGTAAATAGGGATAACAACACCAGTACCGAGATCAAGCGCAGAATTACTCTTGCCAATCGCGGTTTCTTTGGGCTCAAGAGGCAATTGAGTAACAGAACCATCTCTCGAAACACCAAATTGACCTTGTATAAAACCCTGATCATCCCAGTCCTGCTCTATGGCGCAGAGACATGGACGCTTTTGACAGCGGATGAAGAAGCTCGTGGTTGTTTTGAGAGAAAAGTTCTGCGCACGGTCTTTGGTCCTGTTTGCGTTGATGGCGTTTGGAGGAGAAGGTTCAACCACGAACTATACGGGCTGTACAGCGGCATGCACCTAGTTAAGCGTCTTCGGATCCAACGCTTAAGATAGCTAGGTCATGTAGAGCGGATGGACACCACAGCTCCGGCCCGAAGAGTCTTCGACACCGAGCCATTGGGACAGCGCAACAGAGGACGTCCTCGCACAAGAAGGCGCAGACAAGTGGAAAAGCACCTCAACCAACTTGGTGTGCGCAACTGGAGGCAGCTGGCGAAAGATCGTGCTGGCTGGAGAGGCATGGTTGAGGCCCAGGTCCACCCCGGACTGTAGCGCCAATCAAAGAAGAAGAAGAAGATGTATTACATTCGTCTTCATATTCAAGCTCCAAATCGCGACGTCCAAGCCAAGTGTATTGTGAAGCAACACAAAATGTCCCTCTTCAAAGCCTCCAGAATTTGCTCTGATGTCATATCTTTTGAGCTGTGCGCGCGCCCTCATGTCTCGACGAATATGGTGCAGACATTTGACAACTCTGCTTCCTTTTTCAATACGCCAAAAGTCAGGTCTAATGGAATCCTTAAGTGTCATCCGAAAATAGCCTTTGCCGGTGATTTTGAAGTCGTACCGTGGTTAGCAGTTCTGTATGCCATAAGAAAGACTGGTGTTTTTTCGTCCCAGTTTCGTTGAAGGAAAGAAAGAAAAGGATACAACGGTGTTGTCCTTATCTTACGTATGCCTTAGGTCTGACATACTTCCTTGGAGATCGCGGACTCAATATTTCCTCTGTCCTAAATGTCTTTGTGCGTCTGATGGAGAATTTGCGGTATGTTCCTTGTGCAACAGTAAACTTCACTTTATTTGCACTACGGTTACCGAAAAATCTAGGAGAGCCATAAGCCAAAGAAGGGATTTGTGGAAGTGCCAGACCTGTAGGAACTGTGGAGACGTGGTACCAACGGCCACAGTAAGCAGTGCTGTAGTATCAATACCACATTCGCAGCAGGCTCAACCGTCAAAAAGAATATGACCACTAAGCAGTCCCGGCGGCTCTTCTAATGACGTGTCAGCTGACAATAGCTTTGCTGTTTTAGCCGAAACCCGTTCTGTGAGAGAACAACATAAGGAATAAAGAGCTAGCTGTGATTTTTTATCAGCTAAGTACGACGAAATAAGTTCATATATGATGAAAAATGTAAATCTCATGGAAACCGTCACCAAAGAACTGAATGATCTAAAAGAAAGCAATAAAAAAAACGGATGAATTAATTAAATATATTTAAGATCAAATTCACACATAGAGCAACAAATGATTAAAAACAACATTGAAATCAAATCCATTCCGCCCACTAAACACGAAAATCTAATTGATATTGTGAATAGAAAAAAACATCAACTTCAACATAACCGACACTGATATCACCGACAAATACCGCACAAAAAACAGAAATCCTAAAAAATCTGCTATAATTGCAACGTTCGCATCAAGCATTTCCAAGATGAAATTCATAAAACAAAGTCGCTCAAATCGCTCCGTCAGATTGAAAGCAGTAATGCTAAATACTAACAATAACAACAACCCCAGCGCAGCACTGCAAGATGCGACGGTGTATATTAATAATCAATTGACTTCACATATATTTATAAAAACACTAAATGATGTAAACAAAAGTACACACTCGCAATAATCTTACTAAACTGTCAACTAAAAGCACGAAACTGTTATATGTCATACGGAGAACTCAAACGAAAACAACATCTTACTTGTTAATGTGAATTGTAGGGTAATAGACTGTTTTAGCGGCATCGATAAAAGAGAATTTGTGAACGACAAATGTTGGTACTTATGTTTAAATATAACATCTATAAGAAAAAATTGGAATGATTCCTGCTTAAATGTAATTCAGTCCGAGAATGTTTTTAAAATAATAATCCTAGTGGAGACAAATATAGAAGACGAAGAGCAAGGCTTGTTTACTATGAATGGTTTTAAAACGGAATTTTTTAATAGCAACAAACGTAGAGGCGGTGGTGTCCTGATGCTTATTCGAAATACCATACAGTACGAAGAATAAATTCTGAAAGCGTTTCGTACGAAAATATAAAAATTCGAGTCGATTTTACATATTTTGGAGCACCTGGTTATAGATGATGAATGTTGAATGTAATTACTGAGTACACCAGGACTGATTTGAAAACTGACTCAAAGTCGATAATTGATCATGTTCTAACAAACACAATATATTACCACATTTACTCAGGTGTAATCGAATGTAGTATCACGGATCATTATCCAGTATTATACCTCGCAGACGTAAATAGATCAGCATTAGAGGACAAATGGGTTAGTTCGTCATACATACGTAACACACACGTAACTGAACTCATTCGTCAAGCAAATTGGAACGAAGTTTTAAATGAGAGCGATGCCACTTCACTTTACCAAAAGTTCCTAAATAAAATGGAGGATATATACAAAAAGTCAACATCAATAAGATCAATAGAAAATAGAAGAAAACACAATCAAACGACGAAATTATCACGAAAAACTTTCCCAATACGGACTCACCAGTTTAACTAGTGAATGCGCCAGGCTCTTCAATATGTAGGTCTTAAATATAATACACCATTGTGATTTGAAAACATCGATGCACATCAACACTAGCTTAAACAACTCAATTTATGTACAGGAAACAAATATCTCAGAAATTTTAAACATCATTAATTCTTCTTCTTGATTGGCGCTACAGTCCGGGGTGGACCTGGGCCTCAACCAACATGCCTCTCCAACCAGCACGATCTTTCGCCAGCTGCCTCCAGTTGCGCGAACCAAGTTGGTTGAGGTCCTTTTCCACTTGTGTGCGCCATCTAGTGCGATGACGTCCTCTGTTGCGCTGTCCCAATGGCTCGGTGTAGAAGACTCTTCGGGCCGGAGCTATGGTGTCCATCCGCTCTACATGCCCTAGCCATCTTAAGCGTTGGATCCGAAGGTCCGACGCTTAACTAGGTGCATTCCGCTGTACAGCCCATATAGTTCGTGGTTGAACCTTCTCCTCCAAACGCCATCAACGCAAACAGGACCAAAGACCGTACGCAGAACTTTTCCCTCAAACCAACCAAGAGCTTCTTCATCCGCTTTCAATAGCGTCCATGTCTCTGCGCCAATGAGCAGGACTAGGATGACCAAGGTTTTATACAAGCTCAATTTGGTGTTTCGAGAGATGGCTCTGTTACTCAATTGCCTCTTGAGCCCAAAGAAACAGCGGTTGGCAAGAGAAATTCTGCTCTTGATCTCGGTACTGGTGTTGTTGTTTTACTCCGGAGCCTAGGTAGACGAAGTCCTTGACTACCTCAAAGTTTCTGCTGCCCAATATGACGCTCTGTCCGAGACGTCGATGTTGTGCGTCCTTCCGTGATGACAGCATGTACTTTGTTTTGCCCTGGTTTACCGATAGACCCATTATATCCACTTCCGCTTCAATACCAGCAAACGCCTCATTGAAATACTAGTTTGTTCGTCCCAGTTTCGTTCATTCCTGTCGACCACTTTCCTTAGATTCTCCTCAAGTGTCCAGTTGAACATCTCCACACCCTCCGACTGTGGATGCAACTGTTTTGTCCTTATCTTATGTATGGCTTAGGTCTGACAAGCTTCCTTGGAGATCGCGGACTCAACATTTTTCCGTGGTCCGAGTAAAGCTCCAAGGAAACACGACACATCCAATTGCGATTCATTATGGCATATACCTCCGGCCAATTGCTGAAATTGTCGATGACCACCAGGACGAACTTATTACCATGTTCGCTTATGGGATAGGGCCCTCCTACATCCATGGTGATCCTTTCGAATATTGCTCCTACTTTGTACTAGTGCGTACCTACTTTGTACGGCTTCTTGAATGCGGCCTCTACGCCTTCGTGCAACTATCACACGCCTGGATCCATTCCGTTAGAACTTCTCAATCGTCTCTGTGATGCCCAGATGTCCTCCACATGATCCGTTGTGATGATTCATGTTTTCTCCTCCTCGGAACCACAATCAATTTCCGTGTTGTTTGGCCGTCCTCACTTTCTCAAACGCGATGCCAGCAACCATTCTGCAGTTGTAGACTTCGCCACTGAGCCAAATATGCCTTGTCGAAATTACTTTCTCCTGGCATTTCCTTCCATAATGGTCTGATTCCACGCTCAACGGCTTCAACAATTTGTGACACTTCCGGATCATTAAATTGCTCCCTGCGGATCTGTTCTTCCGATGACAACATTCTTAGCTGGTGTTTTGTTTCTGGCTTCATCAACCCACAACGTGTTGTTCCCACAATCATCATCCATTTTCCCAAACTACGGCAACTGAGTTCGATGGAATCGAGTTGTCACAGCGTTAGTTGCTCTTTGACTTCGAGGCGGCATATGTAGGCAATTAATTAGCGAAAGAATTTTTTTAAATTTGTTAGGATTATTAATTTCTACAATGAAACGCACAACAAAATTATAATTCATGTGTATTTAGTTTTTTTAAAAACTCGTGTTTCACCTCCAATTCAGACACTTGCCTGCTGCCAAGACCAATCAGAAAAAGAACGATCCCCAGGCGCATGGTGCGAAATGTCACTTTCGGCATATGACAATTAGCATAATTACGGCTGAGGCACTGCCAGATCTGTCGCAATTTTTATTCACGATTAACTTGTCTAATATGGTTCGATCACTGAATTGTGACAAAATGAAACTCACAAGTTCAAAAATTCAATTCACTGATTTATTTACTTGTACTACACAATCACTACTTTAACTTTATTAGACTTAAATCACACCAATTAGCTTATTACACTTTTCTTTATTGCCTTTCCAGCTTACACTTATTACACTTTGATCACTTATCTCTCAAATTGAAAACTATCCTGTTACTGCTCCGGCCGCAGTTCCGATAGTAATATCATCCAGCATTCTTTCTAGAAATGCCATCAGTCTGAAGATTTTTCGTATGGGCACCCATGTATGTAGAATAGGTTTTGATAAGGTATGACTGCTCGACGGCGCCAGCGCTGCCTCGTTCGCAAGACGCTCGGGGTCGAGATTAATTTTAGCTACAACTCCGAATGTTTTCCCCCGATGGCGCATGAAAGTGATTTGTGTCCACGTCACACTTCTTCTTCTTCTTGTGGCGCTACAGTTCGGGGTGAACCTGGGCCTCGGTCAACAATCCTCTCCAGCTGGCACGTTCTCAGGCAGTCAGCTGCCTCCAACTTCACAAGACCTTAACATTGCTATCTCCGTGAAGCTCCCTGATCACTGTAGCGTTTTTCAGGCAGAAACCATAGCGATTAAAGAGGCGTTGTCCTGGCTTAAAAACAATGTGATATCAAAAAGGGATATCACCATCTGTTCCGATAGTCAGGCCGCCATAAAATCCCTGGACAATGTCATGTTCTACTCAAAAACATCCCTTAATTGCAGGCTGTCTCTCAACGAGATGGCCGAGCATTTTAACATTCACCTCATGTGGGTGCCGGGACACTGTGACATACCAGGAAACTGCAAAGCCGACGAACTCGCTAGGTGTGGTACAACCTCATCCCTATCGATAGAAGGGGTACCACCTTCCATGCCGATCGCTACAGCCTATCATCTTTTAAAGATTCATACAATCAAAACCACCAATGACAAATGGCTAGAAGGCACCACCTGCCTTAAAACAAAAGAAATCTGGCCATCATTTAACCTGAAACGGTCACTAAGTCTACTTGGACTCAGAAAGCCCTCAGTAAGGACCCTTATAGGAGTCATAACCGGGCACTGTGTAATTGGCACTCATGCTCGCAGGATGGGTGCACCACATAACGATTTTTGCAGAAGCTGCATGGATGAAGAGGAGGAAGAGAACACTCATCACATTCTCTGCTCCTGCAGTGCTCTTGCCAGTCGTAGGTTCCTGCATCTAGGAGAATACTACTTCAGCGACCGTAACGAGCTAAAAAGTGCCAGCATTGGCCAACTAAATCGGTTCATCAGCAGCACCAACTGGTTCCAGCGTTAGGAGAAGTCAATCCGCGTGGTATCACAATGGGCCTACTCTGGCCTAAGTGTGACTGCTCTGCAGCAGTCAGCCACTACAACCCAACCTAACCTAACCTAGGCGTTGAATCCGTAGACGCCTGACTAGACTCATGTCACTGTACAGCCTGTACAGTTCGTGGTTGAATCTCCTTCTCCAAGAGCCTTCAACGCAAACAGGACCAAAGATTGACCGCAGAACTTTTCTCTCGAAGTGACCAAGTGCGTCTTCATCCGCTCTTGAGATAGTCCAAGCTTGCGCGCCACACAGCAGGACAGCGATGATCAAGGTCTTATATAACGTGAGCTTGGTCTTTCGAGAGAGGGCTCTACTACTCAATTGCCTCGTGTGTGAGTTTCGCACTATCTTCTCCAGGACGATGTTGAAGAAATCAGATGACAGCGCGTCGCCTTGCCTAAAACCTTTTTTGACATTGAAGGTCTCGGTGAGTTCGTTACCGACCTTGATGGAGCAGCGAGATTTCTCCATCGTCATCCGCACAATCTGACGACTTGGCAGGGATGTCAAAACTAGACACGGCGTTGTATAGCCCGTCTCTATGCACACTATCAGTTCCGCGGACAATCTGTTCTACCACACTATCCCGAACAAGATTCGATGTGTTCCCCCTGTACGGTGCCTGTCGGTCCGGATGGATGAGTTTCATTTTTGCTCTGGTGCTGCCCTTCAATTGGATCCCGTACACAACATCGTTAATCCGTTTTGTTACCTTGTACCGCCCCTACCGATGTGTCTGTAGCTTGGGTGACAGTTCAAGCCAAATGTATTGTGAAGGAACACCAAATCTCCGTCTTCAAAGCCTATAGAATTAGCTCTGATGTCATACCTTTCGAGCTGTGCGCGCACCCTTATGTCTCGATGAATCTGGTTCAGACCTTTGAAAGCTCTTCTTCCTTTGTCGATACGCCAAACCTCAGGTCTGCTGGAAGCCTTAAGTGTCATCCGAAAATTGCCTTTGCCGGTGATTTTGACGTCGTATTGTGGTTAGCAGATCGGTATGCGATAAGAAATACTGGTTTGTTCGTCCTAGTTTCGTTTATTCCTGTCGACCACTTTCCTTAGATACTCCTCAAGTGTCCAGTTGAACATCTCCACCATACCCTCCGACTGTGGATACAACGGTGCTGTCCTTATCTTATGTATGCCATAGGTCTGACAAGCTTCCTTGGAGATCGCGGACTCAACATTTTTCCGTGGTCCGAGTAAAGCTCCAAGGAAACACGACACATCTGACACATCAGGACGTACGTATTACCATGTTCGTTTGTCGGATAGGGCCTTCCTACATCCATGGCGATCCTTTCGAATATTGCTCCTACTTTGTACTGGTGCGTACCTACTTTGTACGGCTTCTTGAATGCGGCCTCTACGACTTCGTGCAACTATCACACGCCTGGATCCATTCCGTTAGAGCTTCTGCTTGATCTTCTCAATCGTCTCTGTGATGCCCAGATGTCCTCCACATGATCCGTTGTGATATTCCTCTAAAATTTCATGTTTTCTCCTCCTCGGAACCACAATCAATTTCCGTGTTGTTTGTCCGTCCTCACTTTTCCAAGCATAATTATGGCTGAGGCGTTGCCAGATCTGTCGCAATTTTTATTAACGATTAACTTGTCTAATATGGTTCGATCACTGCATTGTGACAAAATGAAACTCACAAATTCAAAAATTTAATTCACTGATTTATTTACTTGTACTACACAATCACTACTTTAACTTTATTAGATTTAAATCACACCAATTAGCTTATTACACTTTTCTTTATTGCCTTTCCAGCTTACACTTATTACACTTTGATCACTTATCTCTCAAATTGAAAACTATCCTGTTACTGCTCCGGCCGCCGTTCCGATAGTAATATCAGCCATACATTCTTTCTAGAAATGCCATCAGTTAGAAGATTTTTCGTATGGGCACCCATGTATGTAAAATAGGTTTCTATAAGGTATAACTGCTCGACGGCGCCAGCGCTGCCTCGTTCGCAATAGGCTCAGGGTCGAGATTAATGTTAGCTACAACTCCGAATGTTTTCCCCCGATGGCGCTTGAAAGTGATTTGTGTCCACGTCACACTTCTTCTTCTTCTTGTGGCGCTACAGTTCGGGGTGAACCTGGGCCTCGGTCAACAATCCTCTCCAGCTGGCACGTTCTCAGGCAGTCAGCTGCCTCCAACTTCACAAGACCTTAACATTGCTATCTCCGTGAAGCTCCCTGATCACTGTAGCGTTTTTCAGGCAGAAACCATAGCGATTAAAGAGGCGTTGTCCTGGCTTAAAAACAATGTGATATCAAAAAGGGATATCACCATCTGTTCCGATAGTCAGGCCGCCATAAAATCCCTGGACAATGTCATGTTCTACTCAAAAACATCCCTTAATTGCAGGCTGTCTCTCAACGAGATGGCCGAGCATTTTAACATTCACCTCATGTGGGTGCCGGGACACTGTGACATACCAGGAAACTGCAAAGCCGACGAACTCGCTAGGTGTGGTACAACCTCATCCCTATCGATAGAAGGGGTACCACCTTCCATGCCGATCGCTACAGCCTATCATCTTTTAAAGATTCATACAATCAAAACCACCAATGACAAATGGCTAGAAGGCACCACCTGCCTTAAAACAAAAGAAATCTGGCCATCATTTAACCTGAAACGGTCACTAAGTCTACTTGGACTCAGAAAGCCCTCAGTAAGGACCCTTATAGGAGTCATAACCGGGCACTGTGTAATTGGCACTCATGCTCGCAGGATGGGTGCACCACATAACGATTTTTGCAGAAGCTGCATGGATGAAGAGGAGGAAGAGAACACTCATCACATTCTCTGCTCCTGCAGTGCTCTTGCCAGTCGTAGGTTCCTGCATCTAGGAGAATACTACTTCAGCGACCGTAACGAGCTAAAAAGTGCCAGCATTGGCCAACTAAATCGGTTCATCAGCAGCACCAACTGGTTCCAGCGTTAGGAGAAGTCAATCCGCGTGGTATCACAATGGGCCTACTCTGGCCTAAGTGTGACTGCTCTGCAGCAGTCAGCCACTACAACCCAACCTAACCTAACCTAGGCGTTGAATCCGTAGACGCCTGACTAGACTCATGTCACTGTACAGCCTGTACAGTTCGTGGTTGAATCTCCTTCTCCAAGAGCCTTCAACGCAAACAGGACCAAAGATTGACCGCAGAACTTTTCTCTCGAAGTGACCAAGTGCGTCTTCATCCGCTCTTGAGATAGTCCAAGCTTGCGCGCCACACAGCAGGACAGCGATGATCAAGGTCTTATATAACGTGAGCTTGGTCTTTCGAGAGAGGGCTCTACTACTCAATTGCCTCGTGTGTGAGTTTCGCACTATCTTCTCCAGGACGATGTTGAAGAAATCAGATGACAGCGCGTCGCCTTGCCTAAAACCTTTTTTGACATTGAAGGTCTCGGTGAGTTCGTTACCGACCTTGATGGAGCAGCGAGATTTCTCCATCGTCATCCGCACAATCTGACGACTTGGCAGGGATGTCAAAACTAGACACGGCGTTGTATAGCCCGTCTCTATGCACACTATCAGTTCCGCGGACAATCTGTTCTACCACACTATCCCGAACAAGATTCGATGTGTTCCCCCTGTACGGTGCCTGTCGGTCCGGATGGACGAGTTTCATTTTTGCTCTGGTGCTGCCCTTGAATTGGATCCGGTACACAACATAGTTAATCCGTTTTGTTACCTTGTACCGCCCCTACCGATGTGTCTGTAGCTTGGGTGACAGTTAAAGCCAAATGTATTGCGAAGGAACACCAAATGTCCGTCTTCAAAGCCTATAGAATTAGCTCTGATGTCATACCTTTCGAGCTGTGCGCGCACCCTTATGTCTCGATGAATCTGGTTCAGACCTTTGAAAGCTCTTCTTCCTTTGTCGATACGCCAAACCTCAGGTCTACTGGAAGCCTTAAGTGTGATTCGAAAATTGCCTTTGCCGGTGATTTTGACGTCGTATTGTGGTTAGCAGATCGGTATGCCATAAGAAATACTGGTTTGTTCGTCCCAGTTTCGTTTATTCCTGTCGACCACTTTCCTTAGATACTCCTCAAGTGTCTAGTTGAACATCTCCACCATACCCTCCGACTGTGGATGCAACGGTGTTGTCCTTATCTTATGTATGCCTTAGGTCTGACAAGCTTCCTTGGAGATCGCGAACTCAACATTTTGCCGTGGTCCGAGTAAAGCTCCAAGGAAACACGACATATCCAATTGCGATTCATTATGGCATATACCTCCGGCGAATTGCTGAAATT
Source organism: Eristalis arbustorum (assembly GCA_916610145.1). Lineage (NCBI taxonomy): Eukaryota > Metazoa > Arthropoda > Insecta > Diptera > Syrphidae > Eristalis > Eristalis arbustorum. The sequence goes on along the minus strand of OU744319.1, from coordinate 51,701,458 downwards.
GTCGATGACCACCAGGACGTACTTATTACCATGTTCGTTTATCGGATAGAGCCCTCCTAACTTCCATGGCGATCCTTTCGAATATTGCTCCTACTTTGTACTGGTGCGTACCTACTTTGTACGGCTTCTTGAATGCGACCTCTACGCCTTCGTGCAACTATCACACGCCTGGATCTATTCCGTTAGAACTTCTGCTTGATCTTCTCAATCGTCTCTGTGATGCCCAGATGTCCTCCACATGATCCGTTATGATATTCCTCTAAAATTTCATGTTTTCTCCTCCTCGGAACCACAATCTATTTCCGTGTTGTTTGGCCGTCCCCACTTTCCCAAACGCGATGCCAGCAACCATTCTGCAGTCGTAGACTTCGCCACTGCGCCAAATATGCCTTGGCGAAACTACTTTCTCCATGCATTTCCTTCCATGATGGTCTGATTCCACGCTCAACGGCTTCAACAATTTGTGACACTTCCGGATCATTCACTTGGTCCCTGCGGATCTGTTCTTCCGATGACAACATTCTTAGCTGGTGTTTTGTTTCTGGCTTCATCAACCCACAACATGTTGTTCCCACAATCATCATCCATTTTTTCCCAAGCTACGGCCCCTGAGCTGGACGGAATCGAGTTGTCACAACGTACCATTCGCAGGTTATCCTATTACTTGCACGATAAGCAGCTATATGATTTTTTTTGGTTAGTCGCCTTGGTTGCTTTTTGACTTCGAGGCGGCATTTGTAGGCAATTAATTAGCGAAAGAATTTTTTAAATTTGTTAGGATTATTAATTTCTACAATGAAACGCACAACAAAATTAAAATTCATGTGTATTTAGTTTATTTAAAAACTCGTGTTTAACCTCCAATTCTTAGACACTTGCCTGCTACCAAAACCAATCAGAAAAAGAACGATCCGCAGGCGCATGGTGCGAAATGTCACTTTCGGCATATGACAATTAGCATAATTATGGCTGAGGCGTTGCCAGATCTGTAGCAATTTTTATTCACGATTAACTTGTCCAATATGGTTAGATCACTGGATTGTGACAAAATGAAACAAGTTCAAGAATTCAATTCACTGACTTATTTACTTATACCACACAATCGCTAACTTTATTAGACTTAAGTCACACCAATAAGTTTATTACACTTTTCTTTAATCAGTTGTGGGAGCCAGTTCATGCAACTCGAAACTGACTCCTTTTAGTTTAATAACGGCCTGCTGTCGCCGTTGTCTCCTGTGGCATCCAGCTGTCGTCTCTTGATGTTATGGGCCGGTGACTGGGACCTGGAACGTTTGCAGCGTCCCATGTGTGCCACTCTATCGCAGGTGAAACGACGGCCCCTAAAAGTGTCCCGCGTAGGTGCCGGGTCCACATTCCCCAACGCATATGACAATGCAGCAGCAACAGTCTCCTAGAAGGTCATCCTTGGTGACGACAGAGTTGTTCGCTTGGTCTCCAAATCTCTAATACCGTCTACAAACACATCCGTTTTGGCGTTTTCCACTTAGCGCATGTGTCAACGGTTGATGATAGATATAGATTACAACTCTGGCTAGACCGTAAAGGTAATTTCGGAGTGAGTTCAATGCCCAGAGTTCAAACCCAGCATTTCTTTTTCGTTTGTGGCATAGTTTTATTCTGTCTGGGTTCTGTTCTGTTTTTATTCGTAAATTCTAGGTTGTTCCGATTGAAGTAGTTGTTTCGCTGGTTAATAAAAGGCTGTGAAGGTCTTGGATAAGGATGTTGCTGTTGTGGCTGCACTGGTAGAGAAAATCTCTGCTGCTGAGAAACGCTGGAATGTTGAGGATTAGTGTATTGCCTACTTGTTGACAGTTGTAAGGACTGTGAGAGCCTGGGGCAAATCTGCATGTTTTCTGATATCAAGTAACCTTGGCAGATCACCTCTGAGTCCTCTTATAAAAGTATCTAACGCTTTGTCACGACATGTTTGTTTAATATCCATAAAGGACAATCGATCGATTATTAGAGATAAGTGAGAATAAACGTTCCAATAAAAATCTTGAACGTACCAAAGATGACATTTGGTACTCGAGTGTGGTTAGATCGCGTTTGTCAGTGTAATGCATGACTAGTCATTTCGAAATACTTCTCCAATTGAGAAGAGTGTTAAATGATTCTAATGCAAAGTCTGCATTGCCCATAATTTTGTTCATAATCACACTTAAGATTGCGTAATACTTATGAGTACCAATGATTGGCTCACAGATTTCCAAGACTCGGCCACCATTTTTTGGTGAATTGACGAAACATTACAAGGGTGAATTGACGAATTTGTAAAAGTATAAGTGAAATATAAGATATTTCCACTACTCTTACAATCCTCTCTATTGTGGACTAGGGGCAGAAACTGCAACAACAAGAATGAAGTAATCGAAAAGTATGCGAAAGGTGACAAAAGAGAATATTAAGAATCCCAGGATTTTTTGTGCACATGTAATTCGGTAAACCCTCCTACTTTTCACATCCCTTAGTTCCTGCAAAAGGAGCCTTCTTCTCCTGCGGCGAACAGCTTTTGAGCTTCTGTAGGGATTGTAATTGAAGGAATTGAGAACAGGCGAAGAGATATCCAATTCCTTCGTCTCTTGCCGAGAACTCCTTTTGAGCATATAGTTGTTTTTCTAGCGTCTGTAGCGATTTTAATTGAAGGAAGGAAATGAGAACACACTAACACCAAGCGAATGATGCATGTTATGATATTGTTTATATACGTGTGATTTATAAGGCGCAGATTTTGACGTTTGTACTCCCAAGTCACTTATACTACTTTACCCTTATGCACAATTTTGCCCCAATAGTGTCAAAAATTAGCGAGAAAACCCACGATAACGTCAAAACTGGCCCGATTCTAAAGTATTCCAGGACACAGTTCGTGAACTTGTGAAAATGAATTATTGTAGCTGGTTATTGAGAGTTCTTTAGACCCTTGATCGTAAACAATCTGCACTGGAAATAAGCGACTTTATTGAAGGGTTCAAACAATGGAAAGTGGGCAGCTTGAACATATGAAATAATATGCAATAAGACTAAGGCCTCGCATTAGCTTGAGCCATGAGCACGACTAACATTGTTCACTGGACAATAACGTTCTTAGTGATCTGACAGAAAGATTTCTAATCCTGCTATACTGTAAATTTCTCGACAGTAAGGAAATCTCACCAATAGACATAGTACAGTGTTTGTATATACACCTAATTCTGTTTTTACGTTTTTGATATGACAAGGTTTACAAATAAAATATTTTACATTTTTTTACAGGATTTTATTTCATTTAGCACGATTGAAAATCTTATGTTCATATCACAAATTAAAGGGAATTTAATTTTTTGCTCGTACAAGCAATATCATTTTTTGCACGGTTTTCTCTGGAACCAGTCTACCGTGTAAAAACAGAATTAGGTGTACTGGATGGAGGGTTTGTTTTGATCCCAGCCCAGACGTTTTTTAATTCATGTGAAAACCTAGTTTCCCTACTTAAGACAATGTGTTTACGTCCTTAGGAGGATTTTGGATAATTGCATCCATTCTAGATTTAGTCTTTTACCTCTGCTTCGAGAACAAGATATACATGCCGATTATTGAATCCGGCGGATCGACTGCGGAGGGAAAATTTTCGCATCCGCATATTTTCCTATTATAGAAAATGCAAACCAGAAAGGGAACGGATGTCGGTGAAGTAGTGCGAAAAAATGCTAATATAGAAAACGCAACTCATCCGTTTTCCATCCGAATCGAATGCATTTTGTGACGTTTTCAATCCGAATCAAATGCGTTGCGGATTTGCAGGAAAAAAGGTGTGTGGTTTCAACGGAAGTACATTTTAGAACAATAAACAAATGAAAAGTATCCTTGATTCATACAAATATAATTTGCTTCCTGTTTTCTTGCTCATGGTTTAATTTATTTCTATTGGACATAAATATTCTTCTTATAGCTACACACGGAAAAAACAACAACTAAAACAACTGTCAACCGTACTGGTGCGATATCCATTCTCATTCATGTATCTTAAACATGCTGCGAATTTATGTTCCGGAAACAGGGATGCGGATCTTAGCACAGGTGGCAGTATTTTCGTCAAGATAACATATATATGTATCTCAATCCTGAATAATTTTACAAATCTGAAAGAAGGTTGATTACAAAAGAACTTCTACTTCATTTAAATATCCTTCGCCCTACTTCTAATTTTACATAGAATATCTTGGGAATAATTTTCTTGATCTTCTGAATACATTTAAATCGCACTTGACTCCATAATATACTTTAATTCGGACAGTAACTAACTATTCTTTGGAACAATTGAACCAAAAAATCAAAATTGACAGCAAACAGCTGATTACAGAAGAGGTCTATAGGGAAGCTTTGCGGACCGATAATGTAGTTCATCCGACGGATTCCATAATAGGGTTGAACTTCGATTGCGGATGTGAGTTACTCCCTCCGCAGTTTTCTTTCATTGGAACGACTTCTTCGGGAACGTATAGCATGTCAAGAATAGCAGTCACAGTTACACGCTTCCGAAAAGGGCTTGTCTTAGGCGAGAAAGTGCCAGACCCAAATCAAAGTGTTGTTGTTTAAAAGAAAAAAAAATGCTGAGATTTATTTCAACTAATTATCTTAGATCTAGCCCTATCCTATAATATATTGTCTTAAAGTATCTTTAAGCTATTTGTAAATCATCTTATTCTATTGCAATAGTTTCACTAGTTACCTTAGATCTAGTCTTATCCTATAACAAATTGTCTATATACCAGAATTTCTTGGAAGCTCAAAGACCATTCATATGAACGGCTAACTAAGATCACGAACTTTTGGAAGCAACCTTTTCCAGCAAATTTAGGAAAAAAGTTATTATACCATAGTTATTTTTCATCGAGAATCTCAATATATATTAGTTTAACTGCACTAACTTACGATTTAAAGGTTTTTCACTGCGAATCAACAGTGCTCTTTGGTAACTGCCAAGCAGAATTCAGTAAACAGAAAGATTCAAACGCAATCCACAACCTCTACTTCCAAAATATATGCAGTGAAGTGTCAGTTTTCACCCGTAGTCCTCCTCCAATGAGAAAACTCCATGTGGATGAATTGTCAGAGTTTTCGAAGTTCGCAATTCATGGCGACTTCATATGAACGGGCCTTAAGTATCAATCCAAAGATTGCATAATTACCATTAGTGTATTTAAATTATTTCAATTCCAAAATACATAGGGAAAACTTGCACACACGTTTCTTGTCCCTCATGATTGACAGCGTGTGAATATGTGTAAAGCTCGAGACCAGCTGACGACGAACAACGTGCCTTGTTTGTACTGTTTTGTAGTGATCATTTTGGGTACGGGAACAGACTTAATGTATACACAGTGATATAAAAACATGCCTACATCCATAACTATTAGTTTTACCTGAATCCACAATACATAAGTGTAAAGACATTTAACTTTAGTATAGTAGTTCTACCAATATAGGGAAATAAATTATATTATTTTTGTTAGAGTTTTTCTGACCGTGATGATTGTCAATATGTCTAGAATACTTAACTATCCAGGCCATTATTGACATTGTCGTGGGTAATCTCGCTGATTGTTGACACCATAGGAGACAAATATTAAAAGTAAGATGGCGCTGCTCTGTACTATCAACACATATGGGTGAAAATTAGGTGAGCTGTGGTGGATTTGCTGTTGACTAAGACATTCGAATGGAAAGTTGAATACCCTTTTAATTTCATTATCTCTATTTGGCTGAATGGATGGTAAATATCAGAAACATAAGCAACTTATAGTGATATCCAATTTTTTGGAGTACTCTTACAAATGCTAAATAGAGTAGTAATTTTTATCGGTTTCACTTTTGTGATCCCAAGCCACTTCTACACACGGGATCCAAACGATTGCGATTTTTCGTCATTCCTGCGCGGAATACGTTTTCCTGATATGGAGGAATTTCAAAGCACGTTTTAGATGTTGGAAATGCATACTATATAGAATAGCTGTTGGAAATAAAAAAGTTGACAATTATCTAACATGTCCACTATAAAAGCATTTATCAACTGGCATCCAAAAAAGCTGTCATTTTTTGCACAATATTCAAGTGTACTTAGAAGCTTTTATGACAATACATTTTTTATGCATGGATATTCAAATCCTTCTAAATAAGAAATAAACAGTAGAAAAGAGCATATGTTGTACGCAACATGCATTCATCTAAGAAAATTGGACATCACAAATGCATCACATAACGCCGACGGAAAAGACCCCAGTCAGCTGACGACCAACGGCATTTCATCAAATTTGGTGCGATTGATGTGCTTCATGACGGACCTTTGACTCCTCCCACGCTGCGACGTTTTTGTGTACACATACATGCAATTTTGGTGTGCCCGTATGCAGTGATGGTCTGGCTAATTCAAGGGAACTTAGCTGGACTAGCAATAGACCAAGGAAAAAAACGGACCAGAGATTTCCTAAAGGCAATGACCCTGGTGATGCATTCATTCCCCGTGTAGAGTTAAACCAATCAACATCTTCAATAAAATAGAATTCATAGAAAGAAAAACGGTTTTTCCATATTTCTTGCTGATTGTATTTCTCTTGGTTGTCCGTTTCTTAGCGCGTCCGCTAAGGTTTCTTACTTTACGGTTACCTTTTGTTGTTCCGCCTCCGGCAAGCCTAACTTCAACTATCGGTTTCGATCCTTGAGCTGAATAATTTGTTTTCCTAATTGTCCTTGCAACATTTTTTTTAAGGACATTAAAAAGATCCTTAAAGGAATTGCAAGGCAGAAACAGAACGCGAGTGTGGAAACCAATTGGAGTGTATAGTGTTGATGACTGCTACTCGTTATCCTTTAAGAACGTGCATCTGAAGCTGACACCGCGAGGGAGCAAAGCAACATCTCGAGATAGTACAGCGAGGGAGCTACATTCTTATAATATTTCTTACATTAATTCACTGATCATATTTTATCATAATTAATTAACTCGTGTGTTGTGTGAACGGGGAGGGATCATTAATCATTTTTGTACGCCTCATGGGCAAATCAAATTTAATCGATGCAGTGCAGACGACTTCGCGGAATATCGCCGCTGATTACAAAGCGTATTCTAACTTAAGTTTCAAAAAGAAATCGGTGCATATGTATGAGGCGCGGATTGCTGATTTGGAGGCATCCTTCAAGGAGGCCAAGTGCTTCATCAGAGAATTGTTGAGGCTCCTACCGAAGAAATTAAGGTAAATTATATGGATGCTCTCACTTTTCACAAACTGAAGGAACAATTCAATAATAATAATAATATAATATAGAAGGAACTATGTATTCCTGTGAATTAAAGGAACAGTTGGCAACAACTGAAAGTCAAATTGCTCTTAACAGTTCACTATGCGCTTCAAACACACCATCGGTAGAACTTAAGCTCCGTGCAATTAAAATTCCCACGTTGGACGGTTCTTTAAACATGTGGATAGAGTATACGAATTTGTTTGAAGCGATGGTCAACAAGAACGCGTCAATATCTGATGCTCATAAGTTGCAATATGTAAAAGGCAATCTTACAGGCGAAGCAGCTCGACTTCTGGGAAACGCCGATTGAAATTTCGAATCTGCTTGGGCGTTGCTCGTGAAGAGATATCAAAATATTCGCCTGTTGAAGGATAATCAGTTCAAATTCCTCTTCGATCGAACCTCAACTTGTTGCAGAATCGGCCGAATATCTTCAGACTTCTTGTTAATGAGGTCTAGAACCTTGGATGTCATTGGACCGTCCTCGTCTGGATGGCAAAATTGCACAAGCATATATTCGTGTTCTACGTGCTGCCAAAAACATCACTCGCTACTGCACATAAACGAAGTATCGAATATCTTGCGTCGCACCGACCAAATACCACTTCCACAGCCACTCAACTCAGTTCCCGTTTCTGCAGATACATCAAAGGGGATGTCTTCAGACAGTTCTGATCCCTCAACCAGAATTGCTTCAGCATATAATGCGTTTGTGTCCGAAGACAGGCAACCCCTTGTTCTTTTGGCTACTGCCATCATCGCGGTTATCACACCTGCTGGCCAACCGTTACTGCTTCGAGCGTTGATCGATCCTGGATCACAGGCTTCCTTTATCACAGAGGCTGTTGCTCAACTTCTTAGGCTAAAAAAGGAAAGAAACCGCGTGAACATAATTGTCGTTGGAGAAACTAACACCAACAGCTCAGTGTAGAAAGTAATATTTACAATCTTATATTCTTCTTCAGTCATCAAATTAGCGCTTTAGTTCTCAACAAACTTACAGCCGTCCTTCCCACAACCAAGGTACTTCGGTCTGATTGTATTCATCTCCGCAACATAGTGTTATTGGGAAGTTATGCTTACCCTTAAAAAAATTTGAACCGGGCACCCCGTTGGCACAAAGAACTGAACTAGGCTGTGTGCTATCGGGGCCCACCTCGATTAGTAGCCAATCACAAGTATCCTCCTATTATATTAAAACAGAGACTCAAACTCTAGACCGTTTGCTCAGTAGGTTCTGGGAATTGGAGGAAATTCAAAGTCGCAAGATGATTTCGCCAGAAGAAGAAGAATGTGAGACCTATTTCTGCAGAACACAAATTCTGGAAGATATGTTGTCCAACTTCTATTCCAGGGCGGGTCGTCTCCATCGTCTCCTACGTCTGTCTCAAAGGTCAGCAATCAGTAGGTTTCTTCAATTGGAAAGAAAATTCCAAACAAATCCGGACACATGCCGGAAATCCAACCAACTGAATTGAATTTTCCTCACTATTGCGTACCCCACCATGCGGCTCAAAAAACAAAGCTGCGAATTGTCTTTGACGCGTCTTGCAAAACGTCAGACAAAAATCGCTCAACGATCATCTGCTTGCTGGACCTCGAGTGCAAGACGACATTTTTGATCACATCACAAGGTTCAGGAAGCTTAAAGTTGCATTTACAGCAGATATAAACAAAATGTACCGTCAAATTTGGGTTACCAATCTCGAGTCATTTTATCAACTGGTATTATGGCGAGATAAAGAGTGCAAGGAAATCAAAACATATCGGCTTAATAGGGTAACATTCGGTAAAAGCGCCGCACCATGCTTAGCGATTCGTACACTTTAACAAGTTGCGGCTGATGAGCGAGATGACTTCCCTCTACCATCAACCATAGCCATGCCAAATTTCGTTGTCGAATTCACTAACGGAAGCGTTAACGATGCAAGAACAGCTAATAAGCATGTTGAAAAAGGGAGGCTTTCCATTACGTAAATGGGCAAGTAATTGGGAGGAGTTGTTGGTGGCCGTTCCAGAGGCGGAGAGAGATTTTCAAGTTCCACTCTTAGTAGTCAAATGTGCCATTAAGGCAATCGGTATCCAATGGCACCTTGCGACGGATACCTTCACCTTTGAAATATCAATCCCAGAAACCAAGAGCATCATAAAGCGAAAGATCTTATAAGATTTAACTCGCCTTTATGATAGAATGTGGTCGTTAGCACCCTGCGTTATCGTTGGGAAAATATGAATGCAAGATATATGGAAGCAACAACACCCATGGGATGCTGAGCTTCCACCAATAATTCTTTCTTCGTGGCAAAAATGGAAATCGGAACTAAGTCTTTTAGCTGCCATTGAGATTCCCTGTTGCATGAATTTTACTAACGATTCAAAGGATTAAATTCAGTCACAATGGGGAGTGATACACATATACACGTCATTGCAGAAAAAACTAGGGTGGCGCAGCTCAAAAGTAAGTCCTAAGCCCGCTTGGAACTATGTGGAGAACTGTTGTTGGCCAATCTGTTGATAGCCACGGTGGACACGATGGAGTTTTAATCAGCAAAAAAGTTCCTGTGGTGTGATTCAACAACGTACATTGCCAACAGAGTGGCAGAAATTCAAGAACTCACCGATTTTAACTGGTGGAATTACATGTCATCCAAGGAAAACGTCGGGGACCTTGCATCCAGAGCTGTCAGCGTGTCACGCCTATTGAAACTAAAAGGTCGGAGAGTTCAAAACAAAAAAGTAAGATGATCATATCTGGGTACCCCATTGTATCGAGCTGTTGCATATTGCCGTCATTTCCTCACTTATTTGAAAATAAAAACAAAGAAGTTACAAAAGCCGCTAGTTGGACCACTTTCAGCCAATAAGATGGCATCAGCTCATTGGCGTCTGATTGCCCTTGTTCAACAGCGGTATTTTCCTGATGAAGTAGAAAAATTAAGCAACAAGGGAAGCAAACGTGGAAGAAGCAAAATTGCAAGACTTACACCACATATGGATGAAAATACTGTTTTACGAGTTGGAGGTCGAGTGTTACTCTGTTACGCAGAGTTACTCTATTCACAGAAACATCCGATAATTATACCATAATCCAACATTCTAACGACGCTCATTGACCACGATTCGCATTTAATTACTCAACTCATGGCGGTCAACAACTCATGACGATCTGCCGTAAAACAGTGCATCCACAAATGTCTAAAATGCTACAGGTTCAGTGCAACAGAGATGCAGCAACAGATGTGCAAATCTGACAGCTTTACGAGTGAACCAAACCCGCCCGTTTCAAACGTCAGGAATTGACTATCCTGGTCCTGTGCAACTAAAAGCGTAGAAAGGTCGGTGCAACAAGGTTACAAAAGCGTAAATAGCGATTTTTGTCTGTAAAAAATAGCATTTCAATCCTCCTGCCGCTTCGCAGGCAAGAGAGTAATCGGACACTACAGTTTTACATAATATGCATAACATAACTCATCATTGTCACATACCTTTTACAATAACTACACCTTTTTATTTTTATGCATACACCGGCAACATTTCATAAGTCCAGGATCTCTACCAGAAACAGCGAGACAATTATCTTGACAGCGACTACGGAACAAATTTCAAGGGAGCCGCAAGTCTTATGGAAGCGGAAAGGTCGTTCATGCCATGTGTTCAAGAACATATTATCTCCATACTACAGTTTTTATATATCGTTTTGTTAGTTCACACATATTTCATTGCATTTGTATTATTTGCACAACATTGCCGAACATTGTCCATTTACACTATGTTTCTCTCTCGTTTTTTTTTTTTTCTCTTTTGAGAATATTGTACAGACTGTAGCAATTTCAAGGTCACTAATATCTGTGTGTAATCCTATCAATCTATCCCTATCGCTCATTTGTAATCTGTATTCAATTGTTTGTTGTTATCTATGACTCTACATGTGCAAGCGGTTCCTTGGGCAGAGTCCCAGATCTCTCGTGCTTTTGGATCGTGGACACAGCAGAGCACACATCAAAAGGGGTAATAAATAATATTTTTTTGGAAAACAGGTTCATTTTTTGTACATCGTTGGAGGAGTTTTCTATGGGCTTTATCGCTCCCATCATCGCTTCCAGATTTCTGTGCGGCCTGTTTGTGCGAGGAAAGCATTTAAATTCCACTACACCATGTTCAAACCAATGGAACAAAATAGCATTTCAACACTCCTGCCGCTTCGCAGGCAAGAGAGTAATGGGACACTACAGTTTTACGTTCAACGAATATGCAACCGTACTGGCGCAAGTCGATGCTTGCATGAATTCTCATCCACTTTGGCCTTTAACATACGATCCTGATAGTCTCTTGATCCTAACATTAGGACATATTCTAATTTTAGCAGCACTAAACACCGCACCAGAAAAGGACTTAACTGAAATGAAGGTCTGATTTGAAAAGTGGAAGTCTGAATACTTGGTCCGATTACGACGTCGTCCAAAATGGTTAACGCCAAACAACGACCTCAAGGTAGGACAGCTAGTGCTTCTGCCTAAAGAACAAACGCACCCCACTCTCTGGCGTCTGGGCAGAATCACACAAACGGTTAAGACTGCAACATCTTTGTTTCAACGACCAATAGCCAAACTTAGCCTTCACCATAGGCGGAAGTAGGCGAGTTCACAAACCAACAAATAAACACACACATAAATATAATCACTAATTTTTCTAACAACATAATATGCATAACATAACTCATCATTGCCACATACCTTTTACAATAACTACACCTTTTTCTTTTTGGCATACACCGGCCACATTTTATGAGTCCAGGATCTCTACCAGAAACAGCGAGACGATTGTCTTGGCAGCGACTACGGAACAAATTTCAAGGGAGCCGCAAATCTTATGGAAGCGGAAAGGTCGTTCATGAAATGTTCAAACCAATGGAACAAAATAGCATTTCAACCCTCCTGCCGCTTCGCAGGCAAGAGAGTAATCGGACACTACAGTTTTACGTTCAACGAATATGCAACCGTACTGGCACAAGTCGATGCTTGCATGAATTCTCGTCCACTTTGTCCTTTAACAGACGATCCTGATAGTCTCTTGATCCTAACATTAGGACATATTCTAATTGGAGCAGCACTAAACACCGCACCAGAAAAGGACTTAACTGAAATGAAGGTCTGATTTGAAAAGATGGCAGCTGCTGCAGGAAATCCACCAAAATATTTATAAAAAGTGGAAGTCTGAATACTTGGTCTTGGTGCGACGTCGTCCAAAATGGTTAAATTTCGAATCTGCTTGGGCGTTGCTCGTGAAGAGATATCAAAATATTCGTCTGTTGAAGGATAATCAGTTCAAGCTCCTCTTCGATCAACCTCAACTTGTTGCAGAATCGGCCGAAGATCTTCAGACTTCATTTTAATGAGGTCTAGAACCTTGGATGTCATTGGACAGTCCTCGTCTGGTGTCATCACCATGACGAGGACTGTCCAATGTCACCATAAACAAAAACAAAATCTCCAAATTCGGTTCGGGTGCATAACTCTACAGTTGCAAGTAAATGTTCCCTATGTCACGGCTTACACTCGATCCGAAATTGCTTTAAGTTCAAAGCTCTCAGCGTCACAAAAAGACAGACATTTTCAAGAAACACAAATTATGCTGCAACTGTCTTTCAAGTGTACATTATACGCAAAATTGCACAAGCACATATTCCTGTTCTACGTGCTGCCAAAAACATCACTCGCTACTGCACATAAACGAAGTATCGAATATCTTGCGTCGCATCGACCAGATACCACTTCCAGAGCCACTCAACTCAGTTCCCGTTTCTGCAGATACATCAAAGGTGGTGTCTTCAGACAGCTCGTTTGTTGCCGAAAACAGGCAACCCTCTGTTGTTTTGGCTACTGCCATCATCACGGTTATCACACCTGCTGGCCAGCCGTTACTGCTTCGAGCGTTGATCGATCCTGGATCACAGGCTTCCTTTATCACATAGGCTGTTGCTCAACTTCTAAGGCTAAAATAAGAAAGAAACCGCGTGAACATAATTGTCGTTGGAGAAACTAACACCAATAGCTCAGTGTAGAAAGTAATTTTTACAATCTTATATTCTTCTTCAGTCATCAAATTAGCGCGTTAGTTCTCAAAAAACTTACAGCCTTCCTTCCCACAACCAAGGTACTTCGGTCTGATTGTATTCATCTCCGCAACATAGTGTCATTCATTCATTTTCATACATTTTTATTTTGAATTCATAACAAACTTACGTACTAGACAAAAATGCTTAAAACTAGTTGGACGAGCCCTTGATCTATATTCTAACTTACTGGCCCTCGGCGGGCTCTCTAAGCTAAACTTAATCTTAATCTACTGTCTTTCGACCTACATTTCATTTAACTAACTACTTCATTATATGTACTACTTATTATTAAGAAAAAATGTAAAGAAAAAACCTAATAAATTAACTTTTTTTGTTTTAATTAAAACTTAAATGCTAACTTACATACTACCTTAAAATAATTTAAAACTACATTAACTAAGCATACACACATGCATGCGTGTATAATACTATACGCACATATATACATGTGTGCACCTAACATATGTACAATTGTATACACATGAGTACACTCAATGTACAATTGTGGATACTTAGAATTTTTTTTTTTATATTTTTATACATTTATATGCACAGCTTACAACTAACTTACACTAAGTTTGTAAGTCGGCCATAGGTAGCTGAATCAAATCCCGCTGACCGATTACTCCTTTTGAGGAGATCTGTACTACCCATTCTAACCTGGGTCTAAAGGGTTCGACGAGGGAGTTCCCTCTATCAGCCACCAAAACTTTCGATGTTGCAACGCAACATCCCTCTTATCACGACTTGACACCGCCATACTAAAGCAAAGGAGATCTTCCTCAGCTCGTTGTGCGACGGAACGGTCGTAGCTGAGTCGCCCACAGTTGAACGGGCGACGTGAAAGAGGAGCGGTACCGCATTTATGTCTTGTATAAGACCATGCCTATCAAAATGGAGGAATGCTTCTGGGGGGACGAAGCCAGTGTGACGTACCCTTTCGTGGTACTGTGGGTTGGGGTAGTAAGCCCCGGAGATCAAGTTATTGACCGAGTTCATCGCTCTCGCAGTGTGACCTCGAATCAACTTCACCAGGAAATTGTCCACTCGTATCAGGTTGGCCCTGTTGTATAAGACCTCGTTGGAATAGAATTTTCTGTACTGGGACTCTGGTGTTCTGTAGAGGCGATGGCAAGCCCTAAGACAAGCCCTCTCAAACACCCGAATCTTTTCCATCAAGCTTGCACTCACGTTGAACCACACGGGACAGCCATATGTGAGCATTGGCCGTATGAGGGCCATGTAGCAGATTACCTTTACCCTTGCCTCGAGTTGGCTGTTGTAAAACAGTCTCTTTGTAAGGGCGAAAGCGCCTCGGGCCCTGGCCAGAGCAGCATCTATATGTTTGTTAAAATATAGTTACTGATCTAGCCAGATCCCCAGGTATCTGACTACAATGCTTTGCGTCAGTGGTTGCCCGTGACGTCCTACAATAGAGAACTTTCGCCAATTCTTTTTCGTATCCGCGGAAGCTTTATACAACGGCGTTCTGAACAGTATGGTTTCCGACTTCTGAAAGCTGATATTCAACTTCCAGTCATCGCAATCTCTCATGAATGAGTCGAAGTCACCCTGCGCGAGCGTAGTGATGTCCTCGATCTTTTTGCCTGATCTGTACACCATCAAGTCGTCGGCATACGCAATTGCGTGCGGAAGAGAACTTATCAGATCGCTCAAGAAAATGTTGAACAGGATCGGCGAATTAACGGCACCCTGTTGGAGACCATTTTTAATTTCAAAAATACCTGTAGAGGTCACGCTGCCATTCTTGACGAGGAACCGCCTACCGGTAAGCATATTATATAGTAGGTACAGTAGTGGTTTACTAATGCCTAGCCGATTGAGCTTGTAGTAAAGTCCTTCTAACCATACGGTGTCGAAGGTCATCTGCGGGTCAATCAAGCAGGCGCCCGTACATTGTTTCTCGCTCTTGTTCCATTGCATATCCGACACCAGTTTCGACGCGGCATGAATAGTGTCCTGCCCCGCTCTGAAACCGAATTGGTTATCCTTAATTATATGTTTGTCCTCTGTCCAGTTGATCAGAGCTCTATTTATCACCTTCTCGAATACCTTGTTGGTGTTCCGAAGGAGACTAATTGATCGGCGATGACATTGTCTGCCATGTTTTCGTCACTGAACTGGACGAAGCCGATGTTCTCAGATCGCCAATGCTGCAGATCTTCTCGAAGTTGAGAGTTGCTAGCTTGCACGCTGTTTTCCAGGTCGTGGTTGGGGCTAACACTCACGTTCACCTTGTACACTTCTTGGAAAACTGCGCCAAGTACTTCAACTTTTTCTTGCGGATCTTCGACCACAAAGAAGTCATCGTCGAGTACGGCGTTAGTGGGATCAATACCTGCTGTAGTCAGTATCTGTTCATTGTCCGTCGTTCTGGGAAGCTTAAGACACGGAAGATCGCTATCTTTCTTTCGGAAGAATTTATTTATTTGTTTGAACATACTCGGGTTGTTAGATTTAACAGCCCGAATCTTAGTGTTCCAGTACGTGTTTACAGAAACTCTGTAATTTTGCACAATCAACGTCTGTACATTCTTAATGAGCGATTTCAGTGTCCTAACTTCCTCGCTGCGTCTGTCAGTAAACCGCCTGTACAAGGCTTGACAGGAGTCTATTTTTTGATGGTGCAGTGCATCAATTGTCGCATTGCGGTACAAGTTTTCATTGTTCGTGCGTGTATACCGTGGTATCGTACTGTCCATAGTTCGTTTCATTGTCTCGTCCAATTGAATTAGATACATGTCAATCTCTTCGTTTGACAGGTTTCTATTGGACGGAATGTGGAGCGCATTCGAAGAGAGTGCTCGAGTCATTTGTCGGGAGAAGCGTGGCTAACGCGTCCTACTGTAATTGTAGGTATGCGTTTGAACAAACTCTCCTAATTCCGCAATGTCGTTGGGGATCTTGAATTCGGCACTGAGTCCGCAATGATCACTGAGATACACGAATGTGTTCAAACAGTTTACCGTTTGTGAGTTTGTGTCTGTCAGCTGCAGTCTTGCGTCAAATATCAGGAGATCCAAGAACGACCCGCTTCTAGGGAAGGACGAGATCTCTGTTGCTTTCAGTTCGAGTCTATACTCGACACTGTGCAAGCAAAACCAGCTGTAAAGCAAGTCCCCTCTGTTGTTGGAATCTGTGTTTCCCCAATATCCATGACGGGCATTTAAGTCCCCGGCCAAAATCAAATAGTTCTCTTCCGAGTCCAGACTTAGGCACCGAAAGAGTGCATCAAGCTCTGATATTGTAGTTCTGGAACTGAAGGAGCCGGATGAGTAGACCGACACCGCAAAAAGCTTCCTCCCGCTACGGAGAGAAATGCAAACGATGCAGGCCTCCAACACCTGAAACCGTCGCACTTCACTACTGTACACTACTTTGTGTTTAATGTTATTCTTTATGAAGATCGCGAAACCGCCTCCACCATTGGAGTTGGGCCGGTCTCTTCTAATAACATTATATTTGCTGTGCTCCTATATGCCTCTCTGAGTTAGCTAAGTTTCGCTAATCAGACACAGCTCTGGGCTTTGGTCATCCAACAGTCTATAGAGCTCATTTTTTCAAGGGGTCCCTGTCAATGAATATGCATTCACTGCAAGGATCTTATAAGTACTTTCCGTCTGCGCAGCCATTAGGACTGGTGACGTGCCGGGTTCTGCAGGAGCGCCAGAATTTTGGCAACCTGCTCCTCTAACCGATCCATTCGCCTTTCGATGGAAGATTTCCAGTCGGGCGATGGTTCGTGTGCTTTTGACACTAAGGTTTGCGTACCTTAAAAGTCACTTCGGGTGTGACGGGTATGGCTGCCCCGAGTGGATTTTTCACTGGGGGCTGCTTCTGCAGAACCGTTTTTGTTTTCCGTACTTGGAATTTAGGGCAACCCCGATAGTTAGCGGTGTGCCTCGCGTTCCCCCAGTGTGCGCATTTAAGCTGACTTCTGTCAGCTGCTCTTTCTTGCCCCAGAGGACAATTCTCCGAAATGTGGTTCTTACTACACTTTACGCATCGAGGCTGCATTTGGCAGTTCGACGCGGCGTGCCCGAACCTTTGACAGCGAACGCATTGGAGAATGCCATCGCTCCTGTGTATACTTTCCCAAATGCAATCCCAGTCATCTTATGTCTGGATGTCATTTAGGTTACCGGGTTTGCTTGTGGGTGTCATATGTACAATATAAAAGAGCAAACATGTCCTCAGTACCTTATGCTGTTCTATTGTTTCACAGCGAATTGTATATTTTTCGGCGCTTTTATTTTTTCTAATGCCGAAGTTACCACTACCTATGGCCCTCTTACATATTTGTGCAGTTTGTAGAATGTCTGCCTTAAACACATTTATTGGTGGCACTTTTTCTTTTTTTAATGTCTGCTGCTGTTGCTTTTGTATTGCTGGATGCTGTTGTTGTTGCGCTGCTGTGTGCTGTTGTTGTTGCGATTTTGGCTGCTGTTGTTGTTTCGCTGCTGTTTCTGTCGCTGTTGTGCGTCTTGTTGTTGCTTTTGAAGCTCTGCTGACGTCTGCTTTTTCTGCTTCTTTTGCAGATTTGCAGGTTGTTTACGTTGTTGTTGTTGCTGCAATTGCTTTTGTGGCTGTTCTCGATCTCTCAACTGTTGTTATTGAACAGCCCGTCGAGCTATTTCTTCCTCATCCTCCTTCGTTCTCCTTGCGAGAGTACTTTCGCGAAGTTTCTTAATCTCGTCGAGGAGTTTTTTTGTCTCCTCTCTCAGATCCGAGACTGTCTCTTTTTTCGACCGAATTATGGCCTCTATTTCTTCCTCCTCAGTATCGGTGGGGACTGATTCGAAGCTATTGCTGCTTACCGTGTATCGCCCCTCTCCGCCGTCTGATACATAGGAGTACCCGTCGTCTGAAGCATCGAAGCTGATGACGTAGTCACCGTATTTTTTGTCTGCTCTGGAGAAGCGTTAGTGTTACGTCGCTTTGGACTGTTGGAGGTCTGCTTCTTCCTCCTCTTCTTTGTTGTGCCGTCCAGCGGCACCGTTGGTTGGTGGCGTGATTCTGCCACCGGTTGAATATTTTCACCGCCCGCTATATCGCGAGCGGTCGCCCCGTCCTCCTCCATTGGATATGCTCACTGCTATGCCAGTTCAGTTCGTTGAATTGGCGGAGGAACGTGAAAATGAAAAAAAAAAGATCAGCGCTCCAACTGGGTCTCGAACCCAGATACCCTCGGATCGCGGCTGTGACTTCTGCTCACTCGGCTACGCGCTCGTTGCGGATCCCACTTCACTGTACTATTTCACTTAAATGTCTTTACCAGGGCGGGTCGTCTCCATCGTCTCCTACGTCTGTCTCCAAGGTCAGCAATCAGTAGGTTTCTTCAATTGGAAAAAAAATTCAAAGCAGATCCGTCGTTTCATGAAGACTATAAAGGGGTGGTGCATGAGTATAAGGAGCTCGGACACATGCCGGAAATCCAACCAACTGAATTGAATTTTCCTCACTATTGTGTGCCCCACCATGCGGCTCAAAAACAAAGCTGAGAATTGTCTTTGACGCGTCTTGCAAAACGTCAGACGAATGTCGCTCAACGATCATCTGCTTGCTGGACCTCGAGTGCAAGACGACATTTTTGATCACATCACAAGGTTCAGGAAGCTTAAAGTTGCATTTAAAGCAGATATAACCAAAATGTACCGTGAAATTTGGGTTACCCCTCTCGATTCATTTTATCAACTGGTATTCTGGCGAGATAAAGAGGGCAAGGAAATCAAAACATATCGGCTTAATAGGGTAACATTCGGTACTAGCGCCGCACCATGCTTAGCGATTCGTACACTTTAACAAATTGCGGCTGATGAGTGAGATGACTTCCCTCTACCATCAACCATAGCCATGCCAAATTTCGTTGTCGAATTCACTAACGGAAGCGTTAACGATGCAAGAACAGCTAATAAGCATGTTGAAAAAGGGAGGCTTTCCATTACGTAAATGGGCAAGTAATTGGGAGGAGTTGTTGGTGGCCGTTCCAGAGGCGGAGAGAGAAGTTCAAGTTCCACTCTTAGTAGTCAAACGTGCCATTAAGGCAATCGGTATCCAATGGCACCTTGCGACGGATACCTTCACCTTTGAAATATCAATCCCAGAAACCAAGAGCATCATAAAGCTCGCCTTTATGATAGAATGTGGTCGTTAGCACCCTCCATCATCGTTGGGAAAATATAGATGCAAGATATATGCAAGCAACAACACCCATGGGATGCTGAGCTCCCACCAATAATTCCTTTTTCGTGGCAGAAATTAAAATTGGAACTAAGTCTTTTAGCTGCCATCGAGATTCCCCGCTGGATGAATCTTATCAACGAGTCAAAGGTTTAAATGCAGTCACAATGGGGAGTGATAAACCTATACAAATCATTGCAGCAAAAACTAGGGTGGTGCAGCTCAAAAGTAAGTCCATAGCCCGCTTGGAACTATGTGGAGAACTGTTGTTGGCACGATGGAGCTTTAATCAGCAAAAAAATTTCTGTGGTGTGATTCAACAACGTTCGTTGCCAACAGAGTGGAAGAAATTCAAGAACTCACCGATTTTAACTGGTGCAATTACGTGTCATCCAAGGAAAACCCCGCGGGCCTTGCATCCAGAGCTGTCAGCGTGTCACGCCTACGGATCTTGAAACTAAAAGGTCGGAGAGTTCAAAACAAAAAAGTAAGGTGATCCCATCTGGGTACCTCATTGTATCGAGCTGTTGCATATTGCCGTCATTTCCTCACTAATTTGAAAATAAAAGCAAAGAAGTTACAAAACCCGCTAGTTGGACCACTTTCAGCCGATAAGATGGCATCAGCTCAATGGTGTCTGATTGCCCTTGTTCAACAGGTGTACTTTCCTGAAGAAGTAGAAAAATTAAGCAACAAGGGAAGCAAACGTGGAAGAAGCAAAATTGCAAGACTTACACCACATATGGATGAAAATAGTGTTTTACGAGTTGGAGGTCGAGTGGAAATGCAGAGTTACCCTATTCACAGAAACATCCGATAATGTTACCATAACCCAACATTCTAACGACGCTCATTGACCACGATTCGCATTTAATTACTCAACTCATGGCGGTCAACAACTCATGATGATCTGCCTTAAAACAGTGCATTCACAAATGTCTAATATGCTACAGGTTCGGTGCAACAGAGAAGCAGCAACAGATGTGCAAATCTGCCAGCTTTACGAGTGAACCAAATCCGCCCGTTTCAAACGTCAGGAATTGACTATGCTGGTCCTGTGCAACTAAAAGCGTAGAAAGGTAGGTGCAACAAGGTTACAAAAGCGTAAATCGCGATTTTTGTCTGTTTTTGCACGAAAACAGTTCAAATGGTATTAGTCAGCGACTACACCACTCAAGCATTCCTCGCAGCGCTTAAACGTTTCACCGCTTGCCGCGTTAGTTGTACAAATCTTGACAGCGACTACGGAACAAATTTCAAGGGATCCGCAAATCTTATGGAAGCGGAAAGGTCGTTCATGCCATGTTCAAATCAATGGAAAAAATTAGCATTTCAACCCTCCTGCCGCTTCGCAGGCAAGAGAGAAATCGGACACTACAGTTTTACATAATATGCATAACATAACTCATAATTGCCACATACCTTTTACAATAACTACACCTTTTTATTTTTATGCATACACCGGCCACATTTTATGAGTCCAGGATCTCTACCAGAAACAGCGAGACAATTATCTTGACAGCGACTACGGAACAAATTTCAAGGGAGCCGCAAATCTTATGGAAGCGGAAAGGTCACTCATGAAATGTTCAAACCAATGGAACAAAATAGCATTTCAACCCTCCTGCCGTTTCGCAGGCAAGAGAGTAATCGGACACTACAGTTTTACGTTCAACGAATATGCAACCGTACTGGCACAAGTCGATGCTTGCAAGAGTTCTCGTCCACTTTGTCCTTTAACAGACGATCCTGATAGTCTCTTGATCCTAACATTAGGACATATTCCAATTGGAGCAGCACTAAACACCGCACCAGAAAAGGACTTAACTGAAATGAAGGTCTGATTTGAAAAGATGGCAGCTGCTGCAGGAAATCCACCAAAATATTTATAAAAAGTGGAAGTCTGAATACTTGGTCCGATTACGACGTCGTCCAAAATGGTTAACGCCAAACAACGACCTCAAGATAGGACAGCTAGTGCTTCTGCCTAAAGAACAAACGCCCCTCACTCTCTGGCGTCTGGGCAGAATCACACAAACGCACCCAGGAGCAGACGGAAAAATGCGAGTCGTAACGGTTAAAACTGCAACATCTTTGTTTCAACCACCAATAGCCAAACTTAGCCTTCACCATAAGCAGAAGTAGCCGAGTTCACAAACCAACAAATAAACACACTTACTTACTTACTTATCAGGCAGACGAACCATGAAGGGTCTGAGCCTGAGCGATTGCTGCCTTCCATCGGTGACGGTCCTGGGCACGCTGCTTCCAGTCATCAAGGCCAAGCTGTCTTGCATCCGCGATGACTTGGTTTTCATACCGGAGGTTCGGTCTTCCTCTCCTTCTCGAACCAGGAGGCTCGGATTCGAAGACCCTCTTTGCTGGAGCGTTGTTGTTCATTCGCTCGATGTGGCCGAGCCAGTGTAGTCGACGGATTTTTGCCTTCCGGACTACATCCACATCCTTGTACAGCTCGTAGAGTTCGCGGTTGTGTCTTCTCCTCCATTCGGCTTCCTCGCAGACGGGACCATATATCCGACGTAGAATTTTTCTTTCGAAGGCACCAAGAATCAGCTCTGCAGCCTTACTTAATGTCCAGCTTTCGGCTCCATAAAGTAGGACTGGCAGGATAAGGGTTTTGTAGAGCATGACTTTGGTCCTTCGAGTCAGGAGTTTCGAGCCCAGTTGTTTTGACAGACCGAAGTAGCATCGGTTGCCAAAGGCGATTCTACGTCGAATCTCCACTACGATGTCATTCGTGGAGTTTACATTTGCCCCGAGGTAGACAAACTCCTTTACTACCTCGAAATTGTAGCTGTCGATTGTAACGTTTTGGCCAAGGTTGTGTGCGGCGGATCGTTGTTTGCTCGACAGCATATATTTTGTTTTGTCCTCGTTGGCCTTAGGACCAGCTCGTTTCGCCTTTTCCTCAATTGCCGTGAAAGCTTCCACGATGGCACGTTGGGACCGCGCGACAATGTCGATGTCATCCGCGTATCCCAACAGCTGGACTGACTTGTAGAAGATAGTGCCTTCCGTGTTGACTTTTGCCCGCCGCACTATCTTCTCCAGTACCAGATTGAAGAAATCACACGACAGCGCATCTCCTTGCCGAAATCCGGTGCAGGTTTCGAACGGTTCAGAGGTTCTTGAACCGTACTGCACGGTGCATTTCGTATGTGTTAACGTGGTGCGACACAACCGGATCAGTTTTCCCGGGATCCCGAATTCGGCCATCGCTTCGAATAGCTCCTTGCGATGAATGCTGTCGTATGCGGCTTTAAAATCGATTAAAAGATGGTGGGTATCGATTTGAAACTCGCTGGTCTTCTCCAGGATCTGCCTTAGTGTGAAGATTTGGTCTGTAGTCGATTTGCCGGGCCGGAAGCCGCACTGGTACGTGCCGATTAGTGCGGTGCAAAACGGCTTTAGACGTTCAAAAACAGTACGCTGGATAGGATCTTGTAGGCGACATTGAGCAGGGATATACCTCTGTAGTTCTTGCAGGAGGTAGGATCGCCTTTTTTGTGGATGGGGCATATGGAGCTGATACTCCAGTCGTCGGGCATGCTTTCATCTTCCCAAATTCGGCAAATGATTTGGTGCATGCTCTCTACCATTACATTGCCCCCAGCTTTGAAAAGCTCCGATGGTAAGCCATCTGAGCCTGCGGCTTTGTTGTTCTTCAGCCTTTTAATGGCTGTACCGACTTCTTCAAAGCTAGGTGGGAGGACTTCTTCGTCGACTGGAGTTGGGATTTCGTGGTTCCCTATCACTCTCTCCTGGTCAGGCCCGCTAAGCAACTGTTGGAAGTGCTGCTTAAACACATCCACAATCCCCTGGGGGTCCGTAACTAGGTTACCCTCGCAATTTCGAAGAGCCTGGGTGCCTTTCCTAAAGCCTGTGGCCAGGCTTTTGGCTTTTTTGTAAAAGGCTCGTATTTTTTGCTTGTCCCTAGACTCTTCGATATCCTTGAGCTGGGAGGTTGCGAGAGACCTTTTCTTCAGGCGTAGAAGCTTTTTCTCCTCCCGTCTTCTAGCCCGGTACTCCTCTTGCGCTGCTCTTGTTTTCCGTTGCAGCGCTTTTTGGTATGCCTCGTCGGTTGCACGTTTTTTCTGCTCACACTCGCCATCATACCACGGGTTTCTTGTCGGGGGTGGTAGGTAGCCTAATGTAGTTTCCGCTACCTCTTTGATGGCCGAGCGGCAATGCAACCACATCTCGTTGGCACTTGACATAGGCACACCGGAGAGTCTCTCACTTAATTGCTCTTCGTAGGCTCTGGCAAATAAACACACACATAAATATAATCACTAATTTTTCTAACAACATAATATGCATAACATAACTCATCATTGCCACATACCTTTTACAATAACCACACCCTTTTCTTTTTATGCAAACACTGGCGACATTTCATAAGTCCAGGATCTCTACCGGAAACAGCGAGACAATAAGCTTTATGTCCTAGTTCTTTCCCGGTGGCCCGGCAGGATGTTGCACGCAACATGCATTCATGTAAGAAAATTGGACATCACGAAATGCATCACATAACGTCGACCGAAAATCAACACACCCCAGTCAGCTGACGACCGACGGCATTTCATCAAATTTGGGAGATCAGGCAATGATGTACATCGTGAATGACAAGAAGTCAACGACGACATTTTGGCCACTCCACGATGTGATGTTTTCGCAATGTGCACACATGTGTTGAAGACCCGATGTGTGCATGTATGCAGTGAATGTTTAGCTGCTTCACGATGGACCTTTGACTCCTCCCACGCTGCGACGTTTTTGTGTACACATACATGCAATTTTGGTGTGCCCGTATGCAGTGATGGTCTGGCTAATTCAAGGGAATTTAGCTGGACTAGCAATAGATCAAGGGAAAAAACGGACCAGAGATTTCCTAAAGGCAATGACCCTGGTGATGCATTCATTCCCCGTGTAGAGTTAAACCAATCAACATCTTCAATAAAATAGAATTGATAGAAAGAAAAACGATTTTTCCATATTTCTTGCTGATTGTATTTCTCTTGGTTGCCCGTTTCTTAGCGCGCTCGCGAAGGTCTTTTACTTCACGGTTACCTTTTGTTGTTCCGCCTCCGGTAAGCCTAACTTCAACTATCAGTTTCGGTCCTTGAGCTGAACAATTTTTTTTCCTAATTCTCCTTGCGACATTTTTTTAAGGACATTAAAAAATCCTTAAAGGAATTGCAAGGCAGAAAGAGAACGCGAGTGTGGAAACCAATCGGAGTGTATAGTGTTGATGACTGCTACTCGTTATCCTTTAAGAACGTGCATCTGAAGCTGACACCGCGAGGGAGCAAAGCAACTTCTCGAGATAGTACAGCGAGGGAGCTACATTCTTATAATATTTCTTACATTAATTCACTGATCATATTTTATCATAATAAATTAACTCATGTGTTGTGTATACGGGGAGGGGATCATTAATCATTTTAGTACGCATCATGGGCAAATCAAAGCTTCTAAATTTAATCGATGCAGTGCAAGCAAGCGTATTCTAACTTAGATTTAAAAAAAGAAATAGGTGCATATGTATGAGGCGCGGTTGACTGATTTAGAGGCATCTTTCGAGGAGGCCAACGTGCTTCATCAGAAAATTCTTGAGGCTCCTACCGAAGATATTAAGGTAAATTATATGGATGCTCTCACTTTTCACAAACTGAAGGAACTATTTAAGAATATTAATAATATAATATAGAAGGAACTATTTATTCCTGTGAATTAAAGGAACAGTTGGCAACAACTGAAAGTCAAATTGCTCTTAACAGTTCACTATGCGCTTCAAACACGCCATCGGTAGAGCGTAAGCTCCCTGCAATAAGAATTCCCACGTTGGACGGTTCTCTAAACACGTGGACAGAGTTTAAGAATTTGTTTGAAGCGATAGTCAATAAGAACGCGTCAATATCTGATGCTCATAAGCTGCCTTTTAAATATTAAAGGCAATCTTACGTGCGAAGCAGCTTGACCTCTTAAAAGCAGCGATTCAAATTTCGAATCTGCTTGGGCGTTACTAGTGAGGAGATATCAAAATATTCGTCTGTTCAAGCTCAAATGCATCCCAAGAAATATTTTAAATACAAAATGAACAGTAGTTAAGAGCATATAATCATCAGCAAAGTCGTCCTGCAATAATGCATGTTCATTCCACAAATCTCCGACCTCATCAAACATCTGTGGTACGCTTCTTATCATGTGTCCGTGTATTAGCCGTAAAATGCAGGATACATCATAAAAAAAACACAAGGGAGAACAAAAAGAATGAATCTCGATCCTCGAGCATCTTTTTACCGTTTCACATACATGCCTAATTTTTTCCCCACATATGTAAAGCATCCATCCTGTTATTTTACCATTACTGCGACAACAAGAATGCAGCACTCGAAAAATAAGCGAAGGGTGATAAAAGAGAATCACAGCACTTTTCGTACACATGCTATTCGGTCAACAATAACAACGTTTCTTAGTCGTTTTTGTAGCGTCTGTAGGCATTTTAATTGAAGAATATAAATGAGAATACACTAATAACAAACGAATGATCATGCATGGGATTATATTGTAAAAATAAGTGTGATATATAAATTTGCGTGCTCACTGCTCCATCAGAAGCACTGCCAAACTAAATAATTAGTTTCAGCGATAACCCCTGTATACCACAGATCCACCGCAGTTCACCTCAGATTTTGACGTTTCTACTCCCAATTCACTTATTCTACTTTACCTATATTCACATTTGTTAGAAAGATCGCAGACTTAACATTAAACTCAATTTTTTCAGAAGAATGGAGTAGTCTTTATGCTATCGAATTGAAAAACTGTAAAGTTGTTTGTTTCATGTGTCCTTAGTTGGTTTTTCTCCCATTTTAATTAACAACTTTACCTAATATATTACGAAGTCTTGATTTCATTGATGTTCGAGCTCTGAAATTTGAATCTGTCTGAACGGCTTGATCCACACTCTTGGCGATTATACTAATGCAGCCAAAGTCTACAATGTATCCAAACTTGCCTTCGTTACAGCATTTTCCTTGACCGTTCCGTTTTCTTCGGGAACGTATACCATGTCGAGAGTGGTTGTCACAGTTACACTCTTCCGAAAAAGGCTTGCAAACATTTATATTTAAAAGTGTCTTTAGCATACCTCAGCGTTGTAACGTCTTAGGCGAGATAGTCCCAGACCCAGACATCGCCGATACATTTTCCTGCTATTAAAAATATCAGATTATCATCTGTTTTAAAAACTTAGTGCTAAGTACGACCCATACTTGAATATAACTCAAACTTACTGAATGCATAAGTGACGCTGCTGTGTCAATTGGGAGAAGAATAGTTATAGTTTTAGAAAAGCAAAAACACTAAGATTTATTTCACCTAATTATCTTATATATATCTCTAATCTATTTCTATTTCTGTCATCATTTTCTATTGCAATAGTTGTACTAGTTATCTTAGACCTGATCTTATTCTACAACAGATTGTCTTATGCCCGACTTCATAATGCAAGCTCAAAAACCATTCATATGAACTGTGAACGCAAAAAGGCAAAAATTATTATGTTATCGTTATTTTTTCATTGACAAAAATCTCAATAATAGTTAGTTTCACGTTAATAATTTGCTTTGCGAACTGTCAAGCTGAATTCGTAATACGCAAAGATTCAAACGCAATCCACAACTTCCACTACCATAAACTTCGCATGGTTTGTCAGTTTGTACCCATAGTCCTCCTCGAACGAAAAAACTCCATATTTTAGACAATTATCATATATTTCTTGTTCTTCACTTCTTCGCGTATAAAACAGAGATAATGGAATGAAAGAGATGTTCATCTTTCCATTGGAAAACCCCTAGTCCACCACAAATCCACCTCAGATTTTAAGCGTTTCCGCTCTCAAGTCACTAATACACCTCGGATTCTAAGCGTTTCCGCTCTCAAGTCACTAATACTAATCTATATACAGAGCACCGCCATCTTGCTTTTATTATCTGCCCTCAATAGTGTCAAAAACTTGCGACATTGCCCATGATAATGTCAGAAATGGCCCCGATTGGAAAGTATTCCAGGACACTGTTCGCTAAGCTCATACTTTTTAAAAGGAATTATTGTAGCTGTTTATTAATTATTCATTATAAAAAGTCGTCAATAAATGCCAATCATTCTAACAAACTAATTGTTATAAATATATTGACGAACATTACGGTCAGGAAAAATGTGAAAACATTTACAAAAATACTACAATTTATTTTCATATAGTAGTAGTACGTATTGTGGATTAAGGTAAGACTAAAAGTTATGTATGTACGAAATTTGAATAATTTATATCAAAAGAGCGCTACAGTCGAACCCGCTTAATTGAAACTCGTTTAATTGAAAAACACGCCTATATGAAACAATTATTCTATCCCCGTGAACATTTTAGCAGATTTCATACAAACAAGTCCGTTTTATTGAAACCCGCCTAAATGAAAAACTCGGATATTTGAAAAAGAAAATCTGTAAAATATATTACTTTTCACAGAAAAGACACCGCTTAAATGAAAATGTTTCGCAAGAAAAATCAGATGCACAGGCTTTCAATGCATCTATTGAACTTGTAATTTTTCTGAAGCTCTGCGTTAAAGTTCACATTGCCTTATTGTCTTGACTATCCAACGATTTTTATCTGCTATGTACTGCTCGTTAAAACATTCGTTTGTAATCTTACTTGTTTCAAAATTTTGGCCCCAAAGATAACGTTAATAAAGTGAATTAAGTAGACATTTTTTCAATTACCCGAGATCCGCTTGGATGCAAAACCCGGTTAATTGAAATTAACATTCTGTTTTTTGTCATTTCATTTAAGCGGGTTCGACTGTATCAGGGGAGAGTAAAAAATGTCATTACCCTGTCCATTTTAACCCAAGAAATGTCTATGGGTAGTTTTGGTTTTTTTTGGTGGTTTTCTGTCAAATCATTTGATGTGTCAATCTCGAATATAGTATTGGCGGCTATTCAACAATTTTGAATTAGAGTTTATTTGAACAAGTAGTTCAGAAGAATAGAAACCGAATTAAATGCCAAAAAAACCCTGTTTTTTAATGTACATGTTTTGCTGTAACTTTTAATATATATCGTCTCTCACATCATACAGAAACCAACAAGCATAAGTTACACATTTTCGTTCATTCTGAGAGGTTTTTATCTCCACTCCTTAAAAAATGACAGTCTTCAAAATTTGGTGCAGAAACTACGGGAACAGACCTATTTTTTTTATCCTGAATTTGTTAGTTTTCAAATTTAACGTCTTTTTTAATGGAATATTCTAGCCTCATAATAAGAACATAATTCAATGCATTTTGCGAACATACACTTGTCTCTTAGTTTCCGTTTTTGTTTTTAGGTGAATATTTGGCGTTCAAATTAGTGGCAAAGACGGAAATTCCGGATATTTCACTTCATCAACTGCTCTCATAAACTAATACGCATTTACATAAACACATTCATATTCACATTCAGCTGGTCGCGAGCTTTACACGTATTCACAGACTCTGTCTGTGAAACGGATGTGAAGCAGGAGGAAAACAGCTGTGAAATGTTATAAAAAACGCTGTCAGATGATTCTGAGGGGCAAGAAACGTAGAAGTGGCTTATCTCCTCCTTCCATTATCTCTGGTATAAAATAAGACTGCCTCCGGCAACAGAGATAAGAGAACATAGAGATATTCGTCTTTCCAGGCATTTCTAATTGGAAAACCCCTATCCCACCACAAAAACTGCCGTTATGGACCTGAACTCACGCATATTTCTTTATTTTCACGCACATTGTTACAACGTTTGGGTGCGCGCCATGTTTTTTTTACAAATTTGCCCCCAATAGTGTCAAATGTGTAACCGATTGGAATTTTCCAGGGATATGTTTGCGAAGTGAACATGGTTGAAAACAAATTCATGACATTATAATATTAGGAATTAAAGCAATGTATTACTAAAATTCATTTTAAACAATAAATCTATAAATCTTACTCGAATGGTTTTTCTTTACAATTTATATGCATAGGTGACTTTTAAGAAAAGAAATACATTTTTTTCTGATGGCAGTCCGTCGAATAATTTCTGTAACTAAGGGAATGTACTTGAACAATTTTAAAGCGTTTATTAACTTAACCCTACAAATATAAACTAGGTCGATTGGACATGTGTAGGGAAATTCGGGAGGGATGGCATATAAAACACCAGGCTGTATCGAAGGTTATTTATTGACTGCTTATACATTTCGCATTTCTTTAACATACTGGTCAGGAAAACGGTGCGAGTGCACAGTAGGAATTGCGGATGGATCATTCGATCATTTAGGCCAATAGCAATTATTATAGCAAACGGATTCTTTATTTATGAAGTAAATAGAATACCCAATATACAGTCGACACCATAAGTAGACGGACTGATTTGAATTAAAAGTGACTACACATAATTGATGAAAAAATTGTTTGTTCGTTTGTACATGATTGATTCATGTCTGTTGAACAAAATACTTGAATATACAAATTCGCTTGTTAATGCATTAACAGATGATATTTTTGGTGATGCATATACTCATTTGCACAAATATGTACACGTATATGTTAAAAGCGCTACATTATGCGCTACATATTGTGTGCTAGTGTTCTTCTTCAGTAATTTTAGTTTCAATTAATGAACTGCACATTGCTTTTAATTATAATACTAATTGTTTTAGTATATGCAAAAAAATACTTTACTTGTTTTATTCATGATGATATTAAATTACGTATTTATTGTTCTTCCATTATTAGATATAAAATCAACGTTTTCATTAGTCTGAGTTTGCTTAGTCTTATTTTATATTACTTTCAATCGTCCACAACGCAAAATATGTTAAAATTTTCAAACCCAACGGACAATTATACTAGTTTCCAATACGTTTTTCCAGTATGGTGTAACTTTTATTAATCGGGGCACACTTATTGAACATATTTATATTTCATTTTATCCGCCGTTTTGTGGGGAAATTTGGTTTGAATGTGAATTTGAACTTTCATTCGTCATAGTTATCATAATTCGTTATCAAATTACAAGTGTTTCAAGATGAGTAAAGTTATCAATTGAAGTGTGAATAGAATTGCAGTGTAGTGCAGTGTAAATCAATGAGCAGACATTAAAGATTTCGAGTCTATAAGAAAAGTGGGTCTTGCAGTGGTTGCATTTTTGCGGAAAGTTCGAAGTAAGTTGAGACATCTACATTAGAACATATTCATATACTAATTTTCATATTACATTTAATTTAGTATTGCCAGAAACAAGAAATGACATGGACAGAAAGTCTTTCATTCTGGGATGCAGAAACTTCAAGCATGCATATAGGATGATTCCATGTAAGTTTTTCTTTAATAATTTTTGGTGGTGATTTGGTGATATGTTAAGATGTACATATACCATATACATGTGCATGTGAAATAAGATTCAAATTATTATAGTATTATCATTTCGGTTCAGAATAAAATATTAAAGTCGTGAAAGCAGCCAGATTGGTTGCAAAGTAGCAAAAAAAAAACCAACATTTTCTGTCAAAATGACTGTGGACATAAATGTTAATGAGTTTCTAAAAGAAAATAGTTTTGTTTATGTTTGCGGTTGTCTGTATCGGAAAGTGCCTGAAAGTAATTTATGTAGCTTGGCTCTGCCTGCAATATCTACGGGAAACCCATCCACAAGCTTTACATTTACAATGTTTAAGCAATTCGATGGATGCAATCAGGTTGCCCCACCCCCAGATTTGGTAGAACACATTCGAGAACTGGAAGACATGTTCTTGAAAGTATTCTACGAATGTTATCATCAAGGGTGTAGCAAAGCAAATTGCCGAAGTCTTAATTACGCAAACGAAATCTGTTTGTTGCAAGAACTTGCAACAGGACTTCATTTTAAATTATTTTATTAGGGTTCGCATTTTTTTGTTGAAGTTTTGGAATAGGGACTTAAGTGATTTCAGCTTCAGGAATAAAATCCTCAGCGTCTCGCATTTATGAAAGAAATACTTATCATACATTTTGTCTTCCATTTAAATTTTATTTCTATTTCTTCTATTCTATTTACTTTTCCATTTATTTACAAATTATATTAATATATTAGTTCGTTCTAGGTCGGGTGGCATCTCGTGGAAATAGGCATCTCGGGGAAACCGAACACCCGGTAAAAAAAAATCGGTTAACGCACCATAAGCATACCCCAAGGGTGGTGTGGAAATGCTTTCATAAATTTTCAATAATATACACATAACAATATTAAATAGTTTTTTCTTAATTCTGGGGGTTTATTTCGTCTTTTCAGCTGCATGTTGGCATAGATAACAATAAGGATAGCAGTTCTTCAGTTGCCACTGACATAAGGAACAATCGTCGCACTAAAAGAAAACATTGTGCATTATATAACATCAACAAAACAGAAATGTATACATAATAACTTAGCTCGACAACATCTTCCAATACGGCGTCAACCCGATGAAGAATATTGCTACCTGTGAATGAAAAACATGTGAATGTGATATAAGGAAAGCGCATTTAACTCACATTAACTGCTGAAAAGATTCTATGGGATGAATACAATCTGTTCTCATGGATGATAATGGGCACCTCTGCCATTCCTTCGTTTTTTTTCGACTCACGGCGTATAGCCCTGATCATTGACTCCACTTAACGTAAAGCCCACACACACCAGATGGATTATACTAAATTGAATTTGCTTTTCATTTGTTGTCTTCGGTGTAATATGCTGTAACAAGGCAAAAAAGGTTTAGTTTTGTAATGTAAACCAATTCGAAAAAATAAATAATTTGAAGTGTCAGATAATTCACCTAATCAGCTGTTCGTATACACTTACACATATTCACTTGCACGTTATCAGTTGTTTACAATCCTCACACGTATTCACCGACTCTATCTGTGAAACAGGTAAGAAACAGCTGTGAAATGTTATAAAAAACGCTGTCAAACGAAATCAAGGGGAAAGACACGAGGAAGTCGGGTATCTCTATCATACCTTATCTCTGTCCGGCAAGCTCTCCCCTAGTGTGGCTACTTTACATTTTTGCCCTCCCAGTGTTGCCACTTACAATATTTATTATAAATCGGTTCTCTGTCCTTCTACAGTATGAATAAATTGTCAGGGATTGCGAAGTTCGCAATTCGTGCCGACCTCATATGAACGGGCCTTAAGTGGCTTAAAATTGCGAACGCGAACTTTCAGAAACAACCCTGTTCGATAGCAAATATGAACAAAACGAACTTCTTGATATGCACAGAGATGTGAAAAGTTAGTTTAAGTATCTTTATAAATGATTTAAAAGTTTTTCTCTGTGAATCAATCATTCTCTCCGCGAACTTCGTAATACACAAAGATTCAAACATCAAACAAACAATTCTCAAGCTCCTCGACCAAGTCGAGTGTCAGTTCGCACCTGTAGTCCTCTGTGAAGGACAAAACTCCATATGAATGACCTGCCAGAGTTGCGAAGTTCGCAATTCGTGGAGACCCGATATGATCGGGCGTTAAGTGTCAATCCTGAGAATACATAACTGCCATTACGAACTGTGAAACGAGATTACGAACAAAAGAGATACATAACTGCCATTAGTGTATTAAAATGATTTCAACCCAAAAATACATGCAGAAAACTTACACACACGATTCTTGCCCCTCAGATTCATCTGACAGCGTGTGGATACGTGTAAACCTCAAGACCAGCTAACGTATCGTGTCGTGATGATTGATTAATCACTGACGTGTCAGTGATTATGTATAACTTTATGCGAGCAGCTAATGGTGTGAATTATTTGACATTTCGGGCTTTGCCACAAATTTGAGAACCAAATATTCCCCACGAAAAAAAAGGAGGAAAAATAAGAGACTAGTGTATGTTCACAAATAGCATTCAATTATGATTATAATGAGATTGAAATATTCCATTAAAGACGACGTCAAAATGGAGAACTAACAAGTTCCGGTCTGTTACCGTACTTTCTGCACCAAATTTCAAAGACAGTCGAACTAAAATATCAAGAGAGTGCGGGAACGCAATATACAACATGTGTATGACAATTTTTAAGAATTTGTAGCGTGAGAAATGCTATATGTCAACAGTTACAGCAAAACATGTGCATCAAAAGAAAAGGATTTTATTGGAATTTCGTATGGTTTTTATTCTTACGAACTACTAGTTCAATAATATCAAGCTAATTGAAAACTTTTGAGTGTCCGAAAAAACTATATTCGAAATTTTTTAAATTATTTTGACAGAAAACCAACAAATTTGCTCAAAACAACCCATAGAAATTTGCTTGGGTCAAGATAGGCAGGATAGGAACATTTTAACTCGCGAGAGTATGCTCATTTGACCTAAAACCCATATTCTTGTCGTACGGGAACATACCTTCGTAGAAGTGCGTTATGCTGTAGTATTCTGTGGTGATTATTTTAGGTATGGGAACAGACTTAACACAATGAAATAAAAACCTTGCCTACATCCATAACTTTTAGTGTTACCTGAATCCACAATAGATATAATGAAATACATTATAGTATTTTTGTTAATGTTTTCGCTTTTTTTCCGACCGTGATGATTGTCAATATTTATAAGACAGTGGCCAGGATTTATTTTCCTATCAAGGCCATTTTTGTCATTATCGTAAATCTCTGATTTTTTAAGCCATTGGAGACAAATTGAAAACTCTTAAGAGGTAATAAGAGGGAGCGAGACAACAAGTGCGGGCTATATGTAGAATACATCAGAATGCATGAAGTTGGCGAACTTTTTAACTTTTCGTCCGTTTGACAGTTTATTCTCACATGTGTGTATCATTTATGCATGTATGTGTTTCATTTTACTCTCATGGTCGTGTGGGATTGTATGTGTGTATACATATTTCGGACGCAACGCACGTATTTCATTTGGCACCTCTTTGCAGTCCGGCAAGTACGATTTTTGTGGATGTCAACTGCAACGCACGCACCGGATTCTATGGGCTTGGGCCTTGATAGAGATATCCGACTTCCTCGTGACTGGCTCCTTGATTTCGTTTATTGTTAAGTGTCTTCTATTGAAAATTCATGAAAGCATTTCCAAACCACCCTTTAGGTACCCTTATGGTGCGTTAACCGATTGTTTTACCGGGTGCTTGGTTTCTCCAAGAGTCCTATTGCACCCGAACTGGAACGATATAATATATTAATATATTTTGTAAGTAAATGGAAAAGTAAGTAGAAATAAAATGTATGTATGACATGTATTTATTTTCATAAATACGAAACGCGGAGAATTTTATTCCCAAAGCAGGGATCAACTTCAACAAAAAAAACGAACCCTAATAAAATAATTTAAAATTAACTCCTTTTGCAAGTTTTTGCAACAAACAAATTTGTTTTGTGTAATTAAGAGTAGGGCAAGTTGCTTTGCTACACCCTTCTGATGGTAACATTCGTAGAACACTTTCAAGAACATGTCTTCAAGTTCTCGAATGTGTTCTGCAAAATCTGGGGGTTTGGCAACCAGATTGCATCCATCAAATTGCTTAAACATTGTAAATGTAAAGCTTGTGGATGGGTTTCCCGTAGATATTGTAGGCAGAGGCAATATATGTGACTTTCAGGCACTTTCCGACGCAGCTAACCGGAAACATAAACAAAACTATTTGCTTTTAGAAACTCATATAAAATATAACAACCATCCTTTTTTGAAAAAGAATTGACTTGTCATGTCTTTGCCTTCAGGATCAAGCACTTTTATGGAATGCAAGCGCTTTCTGGCCTCTTGCAAGAATTGCAACTGTTCTTTATTTTGAGAATACGCATATCTAAATTGATTAACTCTAAAGATTGAGGACAAATTGAAAATATCAAATAAATCATTGAAAAACTCAATGAATTCACCGGTACTTTGCATTGTCCTGGGCGCTTCACCAGAACTGACGTAGGTGTAAAAGCCCGATGAGACAGTGCGGCGCAGAACTTGTGCGGCATATCTAATTATCATCCGCTGAAAGGTATTTGGCCTAACATGTGCCTTAGTCAATTTGTGTGCATGCCTAATGTCTAGTTTCGAATCCAAGCTGTATAAGTGAAGAATATCTTCCAATGCGACGTAGGTTTTCAGAAGAACCGTTAATGTAAAACTATTTTTCGAAAGGAAATTACGAGTACTCTTAATTAAGTGGGGACCATCGAAAAAAATCTTTAAAACATGGTTTAGTGTGGCCCATTTCTAAAATCTAAGCTTAGCCACGGAAATTGGATTCCTGGTCACATACAAACGGGAAAAACGGCGGAACTGCGTTGAAGAGATGTATAGCTTCGAAAATAATTTTTTAGATGTGAAGGTGTGAAGCTTGTACGGGCAAACTAATACGCGATCGGGTGTTTCCACCTTTTCACTATGCCTTGAGACATTATGGGCTGTCCAATGTGATTGGTATTCGTCACTACCAAAACCTTCGAATACTAGTACAGTGTGACTTTTCCTACAATAATCCAGGTGGGACTTCAAAGACAGATAAAATGGAGCAATATTTGTAAATATTGCCCGGAGATTTTGGCCTAGAGGAAACATAGGAATTTGCACACTGCTGGCAGATTTATGGAAGGTGGGCGGAACCTGTAGGCAACTGGGGAAGTGGAATGAATTGAAAGTGCCAAAAGTTTCAATAAATGGATAAATCTGTTTGCTTACTATGAGTAATCCGTTTGCTTCTCCTTTTTCTGAGCTCAAGAATTTTAATGTATGATGCACGAGGCATACCAAAAAGCGCTGCAACGGAAAACAAGACGAGTACCGGGCTAGAAGACGGGAGGAGAAAAAGCTTCTATGCCTGAAGACAGGGCCTCTCGCAAACTCCCAGCTCAAGGATTACGAAAAGTCTAGGGACAAACAAAAAATACTGGCCTTTTACAAAAAAGCCAAAAGCCTGGCCACAGACTTTGGGGAAGGTACCCAGGCTCGTCGAAATTACGGGGCTAATCTAGTTACGGACCCACAGGAAATATTGGATGTACTTAAGCAACACTTCCAACAGCTGCTTAATGGGCCTGACCAGGAGAGAGTGATAGGGAACCAGGAAATCCCAACTCCAGTACCAGTGCGGCTTCCGGCCCGTCAAATCGACTATATACCAAAGTGTTTCCAGCGAGTTTCAAATCGATACTCACCAAGTTTTCATCGATTTTAAAGCCCCATTCATCGCAAGGAGCTATTCGAAGCGGTGGCCGAATTCGGGATCCCGGGAACAAATTTATCCGGTTGTGTCGCATTACGCACACACATACGCGATGCACCGTGCAGTCTGATATGCAGTCGATATGCACCGGATTTCGGCAAGGAGATATGCACCGGATTTCGGCAAGGAGATGCGCTGTCGTGGGATTTTTTCAATTTGGTAGCGACATCCACATTTTTGTGCATGTAATTGTGCATACTTGTAATGACGTCGAATCTTGTAATGACGTCGAGTCTTAGACACTGACACTCATTTGGCGACATCGACATTTTTATGCATGTCACTCTTGCACACTTTTTATGACGTTTTTCACTGACACTCATTTAGCGACATCGACATTTTTGTGCATGTCAATTGTGCATACTTGTAATGACGTTTTCATAGCCGCACACCACCAAGGTCAAAACGTTAAAATCGACAGCTACAATTTCCAGCTAGTAAAGCAGTTTGTCTACCTCGAGGCAAACGTATACTTCACGAATGACACCGCAATAGCGGTCTGACGTAGAATCGCATTCATTCATTTTAAATTCATTTTTATTATATAATTCATAATGAGCTTACATACTAGACAAAAGTGCTTAAAACTAGTTGGACGTACAATTCTACTTCTAACTTACTGGCCCTCGGCGGGCACTCTAAGCTAAACTTAATCTTATTCTATATGCCTTTCGACGTAATACTAAGTATGTTTTGAACTATCAATTCTAATGTACAAGTTAATAATAAGAAAATGTTTTATAAAAAACTTAAAAACATAACGATTTTGTTTAAAACTTATATTCTAACTTACATACCCTAAAATAACTTAAAACTACCTTAACGAAACATAAGTACATATATATTTGGATGGTTCTGGGCCACTTAACGGTTGTGGTCGTTGTGGTTTTGTTTTGATAAGAAAAACAAAAACGAATGCGGTGGTGATTTCAGTCGGCGTGTGCCTTGTAGTTGATAAGAAATTTGAGCATTGCTTTAGCATTGACCTTGAGGTGGCGGGTCTGGTTTGATATTACTATTTCGGGACACATTAGATACGAGGTTGCGAGTGACCTAGTTGTCGGCTGTTGTGCGGTCAGCGAACTTTGTGTAAACAAACAAAAAAAATTAAATATTAACATGAACAGACATACGTGTCTAGTGGTTGGATGAGTTGGTGGTGAGGGGTGTGTGAGGGGTGGGTGAGGGGTGTGTGAGGGGTGTGTGAGGGGTGGGTGAGGGGTGTGTGAGGGGTAGGTGAGGGGTGTGTGAGGGGTGGGTGAGGGGTATGTGGGGGCTGTGTGAGGGGATATGTGTGTGTGTGTGTGTGCAAGAAGTATGTTTCAAGGTCAGTGATATGTTGCGGTTAGGGGGATCATTGTACGGAGTTGGCTTTGTTTTTTTGAAGATCATTGCACTAGGTCAGGGATATGTTGCGGTTAGGGGGGTCATTGTACCGAGTTGGCTTTGTTTTTCTTTTTTTGAAGATCATTGCACTGAGTCAAGTTGTGGTTGGAGTATAACGTAGTGAATGTTATCGGGCATATGTTCTTACAAAATGTGATTTCGGACAATAATAGATTTTATTTATCCATGGATCCCTTAAAGGAATTAGAAGACTTGGAATACAGTTTTAATAAGGAAACAGTTAAACTTCAAAACCTAGTTAAAGGGATTGCATATCCTATTGAAAATATTAGGATATCCAAAACAAAATATGGAGATGGTATTTTATGCGAGTTAGCAGTATTTCAGGTAAGTCATATTAGAGATATACGTATATGAAAAAAAATCATATTAAACATTTTTCTTCACATAGGTTTACCTCCCATCAAGGTACAACGTTATGTCAAAGGAAACAATAGAAGCGATAAATGAAAAGGGGTATACGTTAACGTATATAGAACCTCGTGGTAAATCGACACACATAAAAATTGTAAAGAATACGACAAAATAAAAAAAGAAATAAACAATTAAATATAAATTTGTTAAAGAATAATAATGTTTTTAATTAATTAATTTAAGTTGTACAGAAATTTTAGACAGAGATGTCCGCAGTTAAAAGAGTTATAGTTTTGATATTGACTATAGTTGTATTGAATGTTTTTTCCACCCAAATATTTGATGATCTCTTTTGGTGGTTGTAGGTTACCGAAGCTATCAAAATATTCTCTGTGATTTTTGTTCTTGTTATATGCTACCCAATGTGTGCCTGAACCTAGAGAGGAATCCAAATTAACGATGCCACATTCCCTTTGATGTGATCGTTTCGGTAGATCATCAAGCATGAAGACACCTCTGAAATGTGGTAAGAACTTGGCGTATTTCATTAAATCTCTGTCGGTAAGAGCTCGTCTGGGTAGGTTCCTTAAAAGTTTTTTGCCTCAGGACTATAAAATAAACCATAACCCTTTTTGTATGGTTTAAGATATAATCCTTTACCCATAGCAATGGCTTCCATAGTTTTATTATGACGATTTGATTCATCAAGTTGTTTTCTAGCAGATTTAGTTTCGTTTATCGCCTTAAAAATAGAGCTTCCACCCGTTGCTAGAGCCCCCAATGCTCCAAGCGCTGATAGAATGGGCACTAGAGGAAGAAAACCTCCAATTTTAGGAATCGGTATTACACGTGGAATTTGCACTGATGATTTCTTTCTCTTAAATGTGTTTCCTATTGTCTTTCGAGCAATTTGTATTGCCTCTTGAATGTCCTTAGGTTTGTGTTTACGTAAAGTCCTTGTAGCTATTCGTATAGCTTCATTGAAGATATTCTTTGCACATTTACTTTTTGTTGTTCTAGTTTTCTTAAGCTTACTCATAGTATTACCCATACCGAATTTTACTTTAGCTTTCATTGCATTAGTCACAAACCATGCGTTTGCACGTTCCGCTGAGCTACTGTCTTTCGACTTGACTCTTATCCACGCGTTGTTCGCTAATATTTGATCAGCTTCGTGTCGCTTATTCAAGTCCTTTGATTGAGAATAAGCAATGTCGTGTTGTTTACATGCAGCGTCTAATGGATTAATTCCTTTATCACCTCTATCTAAACGTTCTTTAAGTTTAGTACCTGGTCCACAAAATTGATATCCAGGTAGATGAAGTTCTATGGGTATAGAATTGATTATTTTATCTAACAATCCTCTTCCGATAGCGGTTCTATTACGACTGATTGATTTTCTATAAACCCTAGCCATTTCTTATCACAAAAGTCTGATACAGACTGAAACAAAATGATAGAAGCATATACTTAAATATATGTCATGTAATGTCATATGTTTTAATTAGTCGTTGTAAATATGCGTTTTGTGAAACAACACGATGCACTGGTGGTGCGAAATATTGATTTGACTAGTAGTAACAGCAGCAAGAGGAGGCATAGTTCTCTTTTACCAAACACAATTAGAGCTTTATTTGTTGGTCCTTCAAATTGTGGTAAAACAAACGCTATGCTGAGCTTAATAGAGAGTCCAAATGGATTAAAGTTCAATAATATCTATATTTA
Source organism: Eristalis arbustorum (assembly GCA_916610145.1). Classification (NCBI taxonomy): domain Eukaryota; kingdom Metazoa; phylum Arthropoda; class Insecta; order Diptera; family Syrphidae; genus Eristalis; species Eristalis arbustorum. The sequence goes on along the minus strand of OU744319.1, from coordinate 51,661,060 downwards.
TTCAAAATCATTGTATCAACCCAAATACAAGTATTTGCAAGAATTAATAAGACCCATAAAGGGTATGGGGTATTACACATTCTCTGAAAATGAAGAAGTCCTAACACCAGATACAGCAAAACCAAATTCTATTATAATTTTCGATGATGTGGCTTGCGAAAAGCAAAATAATATAAGGTTATATTTTTGTATGGGACGTCATAAAAACATTGATGCTTTTTATCTATGTCAGTCTTACACACGAATTCCAAAACATTTGATACGAGACAATGCAAATATGATTATAATGTTCAAACAAGATGAGATGAATACAAGACATGTGTACAATGATCATGTGGGTGCTGATATGAATTTCAAAGATTTTTTATATATGTGTAGTGAATGTTGGAAAGATCATTATGGATTTCTCGTTATCAGCAAAGATGATCCTATAGATGGAGGGCGCTATAGAAAAGGATTTGATGTTTTTATTCGACTATAAATGAGGAACTCTCCAGAATTCTAAACTTAGTATATAAGCACTATTCAAGCTGAATTTATCTGGTCTTTTAACTGATAATCATCAAAGCTGATATATCCGACCTGATATAATCTGATCTAATCAATAAGTTGATATATCTGACCTGGTCTAATCAATAACTAATCAATAGACTAAACTGATAATGAGTAAGAAAGAACGAGTATTAAAGGATGTTATAAAAACCAGAAGAGTGTTGAGGAAAAAGTTCAACAGTATCAGAAATGAGGGGTTAGTAACAGAAGAGCTATTAGAGGATACTTTTAAACCTATCACTAAACCTCTCAAGAAACTAGTCGCAGGTATTAAACAAAATAACGATGAAATTGATATGCCCTTCGATGATAAACTTCTGATAGGGAAAGTGAATACAAGCACCCCCTTAAAAAGTATTAAAAAGAAATCAGATACACTTGACACGAGTAACGAATACACTTTCTATACACAATCGGATGAAGAGAGCGGTGGTTCAAGCAAAGATACATTGTCAGTGGACTTAACACAGTTGGAAAGGAATAATAAATTAGATAAATTATATGGTCCATATAAAGATTTAAATGATAAATGGAAATTAGGTAACGCTGATCTGAAATTAGGAACAAATGAGATTACCATAAATGGTAACACCTGGTCTATTACACCGGGTCTCGCTGAATTGATGTTTCACAAAATACCTAAGCACTATACCGATCATGACTTACAAGAATATAAGGAAATTTTAATCGAAACAAATGCCCACAAGCGCAATCATAATAGAAGCGAACAAATTAAAGGAACTAGAGCAATCAAGTATAAAAAGATTATAAAAAATTTATTTCAGAATGAGAATAAAAAAGGATCTGGCTTAATGACAGTAAATCCTCAAAAAACAAATTATATATACTGGGATAATCCCAATGAACTAGTCGATCGATTAAGACTTTTGATCTCATCACAATCAGCTGGTCATACGGGACATAACAATGAAATTATGTCTATCATTGAAGAATTGAGAGAAAGCAATATAATTGCATAGGTTTAAGTTTACGTTTAATCAGTATAAAAATGAGTGTTGACAAGTTTGGTAGTTCAACGCATAATCATCGTCTTGATAAACAAATAAAAAATGCTTTAGGTTTTAATTTGGATCGTGACAGGAATATAAATCTTCATCTTAAGCGATTAAGAAACTTAGGACTTCCTGTTGATGATAATGATGCTGCCTCTATGGTGTTTGTTACAAACAAAGTGAATCAGACGATATTGAAAGTTCAAAAAGATAACACGCTGTTGAGGAACAAAATAACTGAAGAAATTGAAAAGTTAGCAGTGAGTCATAAAAGTGAAAAAGACGCTCTTATCAAATCTATTAACTTATTAAGGGAAGAGAGCGAAAAGGAATCAGAATCACAAAGAAACTATATTGAAGACAGACTCAAAGGAATCGAAAATTATTTGTTCGAACAATTTCTTAAACCAAAATCTATAGAATGGTTGGAGAATAATTCTCAAAACAGGAAAAGGGGTTCTGTTGAGAAATGAGTACTGATAATGAAAAGAGAGGTATTGTGGATGAGCTTCATAGACAAGCTCGTAGAAATTCCAAGAGACGACGAGTTATAACAAAAGGAATAGATGATCTTTGGCAAGTAGATCTAGTTGAAATGGGTGCGTATTCAGCGTTCAATAGAGGGCATCGTTTTCTTCTAACAATCATAGATACTTTTTCCAAATTCGCTTGGGCTGTACCACTTAAGAGCAAAACTGCTTCTGATGTTACAAAAGCTATGAAAAATATATTTGTTAAGGATAAACGATCGCCGAGAAATTTACAAACCGATGACGGAAAAGAGTTTTTTAATCAGAATTTTCAAAATCTAATGATAAAGTATAATGTTAATCATTATTCTACGTATAGTATCGTAAAGGCATCAATAATCGAACGATTCAATAGAACTCTAAAGACTCTAATGTGGAAGGAATTTAGTTATACAGGGTCATATAGATGGATAAAGATGTACAAAGACTTGATTGCGAAATACAATAACAAAAAGCATAGGACTATTGGAATGTGTCCAAGTGATGTGAATTCTTTGAATGAACAGCAGATATTAAACTCAAAATACAACAACATGAAAACATATGATAAACCGAAATTTCTTGTTGGTGACCATGTGCGAATCAGTTAATATAAACATAATTTTGAGAAAGGGTATACACCAAATTGGACAACAGAAATTTTCGAAATTAAAACAATTCAACATACAAATCCGGTTACATACATTTTATTGGATTATCAGGGAAATATAATTAAGGGTGGATTCTATGAATATGAACTGATGAAAACACGATATGTAAATAATTACCTCGTTGAAAAAATTCTACGCACCAGAGGAGATCGAGTTTTTGTGAAATGGTTAGGATTCTCAGAGGAACATAACTCTTGGATTAATAAAAATACTATACTGTAATATATATGCACACATACACATACATCTCACAGACACATACCCATCCATACATATACTTAATAAAAAAAATGTTTCTTAAAAAGCGTTGTCTTGTAATTTTCTATCTCATTTTACAGCTAGTCGTTAATATGTCAATAACGTTAACTTTAAGTGGAAATACATCGAGTCTCACTACGAATTACTTTCCACCAATCGATTTGGATAGGGAATATGAGTGTGGACTAGTAGACTTTCATACATACAATTCAGTACCTAATATTGATTGGGATAACAACTTATTTCACATAGGTAATGCAGTGATCGAACTTCCTATAGGTTCATATGAATTTCAGGATGTTGTTGATTATTTACGAGAAAAATATGAAACCATAAATAAATCGGCTGAACTTTTCATTGATGCTAATTACAATACCCTCAAAACAGAAATTTTATCTGGGGAAAATATTGATTTTACTCAAAATCGAAGTATTGGTTCATTGCTTGGTTTTAGCAAGAAGATATTAGAAGGCGGTAAAGAATATGAATCAGACATACCTATTCATATAACAAAAATCAGTGCAATACGTGTGGAATGTAACATTGTCAGCGGATCATATATTAACAACTCACCAGCGCACACACTTCATGAATTTTCACTACATGTTAGTCCTGGACATAAATTAGATGAAATTCCTAAAAATGTTATTTATTTACCTGTGACCGTCAGACAGATAAGTTCGATTACAGTAAACGTTGTTGATCAGAACAGTAATCTTATTAATTTTCGTGGAGAAACAATTACTCTTAGATTACATTTAAGACCGAAGGATCAATGATTATTTATAATAAAAGCAATAAGAATTTCGGAAGTCTTATCACTTCTTCGTTGTCATTCAAGAAAGAAACATTGACGCCGTCAACGTCATCATCAATATCAGAGAAAAGAGAAAGAAATAAAAAACTTCCTGTAATTAATAAAAAATTCCTTAAATCATTAGGACTTCAGGTTAAGTGAAAGAAAAAAAGAAAAAACGGACATGAATGAAGTTTTAGATGTGTTGCAAAAACCTGTCTACGATGAAAGCATTATAAAAAAAGAATATCACAGTTATATACCATACTTACAGGCATACAAAAATAACGATGAAATCAGAATATCTATTCAAAATCAAGATCTGTATCTGTTACCATGTGATAGCTACATCTATATTGAAGGGTTTGTAACTCTGGAGAATGGAACAAAATCAGGTCATGTTAAATTGAGAAACAACTGTATAGCGTTTTTGTTTGATGAAATTCGTTATGAAATCAATGGAATTGAAATAGACCGCACGCGATATACAGGTATAACAACGCTGATTAAAAATTTTGTTTCATTAAATCAAAACGAGAGCACGATGCTTAAAAATGCTGGATGGTTTGCAACGGAAGATCAACCTATTCAAAATGGTTATTTTAATTTTTGCATACCACTTAAAATGCTTCTAGGATTTGCTGAGGACTTTAATAAGATTATTTTAAATTCAAAGCATGAGCTTATACTATTACGATCAAAATCTGACTCGAATGCCGTCTACTCGACTGATGCACAGGAAAAAGTGCAGTTAAACATTTTGAATATTACATGGAAAGTTCCTCACATACAGTTGGCAGATTTTTCTAAATTGGAAATTCTCAAAATTATAAGTACTGGGCAGAGCTTAAAAATACCATTTCGAAGCTGGGATTGTCATTTTAATCCTGCTCTATCTCAAGGAGTGCACCACTTGTGGAATGTGAAACTTTCTCCACGGAGTGAAAGACCTCGCTTTATATTAATAGTTTTTCAAACTCCAACCGGGATACAAAATTGTGATGTGTCAGATGTAAAAGTGCATCTTAACTCTGAGACATATCCATATGATGACTTAAAAGTTAATTTTAACCGAGATCGTTATGCTCTCTTATATGATATGTATGCTAGATTTCAACAGAGCTATTACATGCGAGAACCTCAACCATTGTTGTCGCGAGATGAATTTGCAAATGTGGCTCCGATTATTGTGGTTGATGTAATATATCAAAATGAAGTTGTTAAAACAGGACCTATAGATATCAAAGTAGAACTTACAACTAACAAAAATTTGCCAACAAACACAACAGCATACTGTGTTCTCATACATGATCGTCTCGTAGAATATACTCCACTCACTGGCGAAATTAGAAGGCTTGTTTAGAGTATAATTAACCTTGAAACGAATAACACATAAAAAATGAGCGAATCCGATTTCGTTACTATAGATGTGCAAGGATGGAAAGTCAAGAACAATAAATTCATTGTGAAGGAAATAGCCATCTCGTTTAGTTTATATGAATATCAACATTTTCTAATTAAATCACCATATACCTTTAATGTATTATCACCTAGAGATCAGAAACAAGTGAATTGGTTGACCAAAAATTATCACAATCTATCCTGGTGTCTCGGTAGTATTTCCTTCAATAGTGTGCAAAAGTTTCTGAGACAAAATCTCAAACCAGATGTAAGAATTTTCACAAAAGGAATTGAAAAAGTGGAATGGATCAAACATATCCTTGTTAGTACCAAGTTCGAGGTTTATAATATCGAAGATTATGAGTGTGATAACTTTAAATGCCTGCAGCAACGCATTCCAATATATCAAAGATGCAACTATCATCACCAAAAAAAATATGGCTGTTGTGCATTAGAAAATTCTTTGTTAATTAGACATGTTGTAGATATAAAAAAAAATTTTAAATAAAACATTTTTTTTTAGAAATTTATTTAATTTGTGTTTCTTTGATTATTTATTGATTTTTTTTCTGTAGACATTATCTTAGATTTCTAAAAAAATGAAAATACAAAAATTAATCTTTTTTTATTTTCAAATATCATTTATTGGAATTTTCTTATGTCCCCAAGCATAAGTACTTATCCCATCATTACATATATATATCTTGCTATCGCTATAACTTAATGCTAACTTATTAATATTTTGCGTATAAACATTATGTAACTTAGTTCTAAATATAAACATTGATCTATAAAACAACTGTTTCTTTATTAAACATTTACGATAATCTTTTATATCTAAGCTATTAGTAACAGATTTTTTAATTCCTTTTGCCTTTTTTACCACTTCATTGGTTTCTGTGATAAAGGAATACATTTTGGCTCTTAACCCTATAAATTCTAACATTTTTAGAGAATTATTTTCATCTTTAAATTTACCAAGAACTTTATCATTTGTTTGAGGAAAATGATGTACATTGTCTTTAGGATATGAGTAGGTATCAAATCTTGATTTCCTGGGATCAATGACGTCATCATATATGTTTGAATAAAAATCATCTGTTATTATTGAATAAATAAAGGAGTCTGTATCCATATAGTTCAATCGAACTCTGTCGACAAACTTTTTTTTCATATACTCATAATGAAAATCGTACATAAGCCATTTTGATAGCTCTAATACAACAAAACCTAAATATATAGGTTTATCATATACCACTCGACCTTTAGTCATTTCAATAGCACACATCTCTGGTGTAAATATAGATCGACTATGGAAATTAGGATTTGCAATTAGCTTTCTAGCGCTAAACGAATTTCGTGCGCCATACCATTCAGTTACAATTTTCACAACTCGTCTCTTTTCTACATTTTCCATAGTTTTACCGTAGACACTGTTGTTCATCAATTTGAAAAAGTCTTTTTCAAACTTATTGCTAGCCCTTTTCCTATATTCAGTATTAAGGTTTATATATTTCTGTAACCATTCAGATTGAGTGAAAGATAACACTCTGTGCACTTTTGTTAGAGTTAGTCCATTTTGCAGACACTGCTGTAAGTTCTTGAGATGAATTACATAATGAGTCTTTGAATTTAAACTAGCAATTAGCTTAGGAATATTACTACCTGGAGTTATCATATTCTCTGGACAAAACGGAAGATCATTATGGTAATCATGAAGATCTGATGAGTAGTCTAAATCGACTTCCAATACACAACCAACTTTATTGTTGTTCCAATTTAAAATGTATTGTGTAGTGTAGATTTCTGGATCTTGCCACTGGAAGTTCCCATCGGGAAGGGGTTGAGACATTGCCCACCCGTATAAATTATTTGCATCAAGATACATGAGAAATTCACTCGATTTATTTTTGTCGAATTTATCCATATACTTATTATTAGCGATGGCATGTCTATGACTACACTGACATAAACCACCTCTGATACCTTTCTTGAAGAAATTGTACATGCTAATGTCTGTAAAAAGTTCTAGATTAATTTCTGTTACTTTCAACATAGCATCCCAAGATAAACCAGGAGATGTATAGTAGTGACATGGATCTAACTCATATATATTCATACAAACCTTACGAAAATTTTCATATATATCAGCTAACAACAAAACATCGCTCTGAAAATATAATTGCATGTAATCTTTTAAAGATTTACAATTGAAATGTGTCCATACTTTTAGAGCATGATCATAATCTTTATCTATACAATCTTTATCTGTTAGCTTATTATAAAATTGAGAAATTGGTGGAAGAGAACAATCATCTAAGCGATCCCATGAATCAAGATAATCATAAGGAAATACACCTTTCCTAATCATTAATTTGAATGAGTCTTCATTTTTGAAAAATCTCTTAGTCGCTATAAAACTATCTTCTGACAAATTTTTCGCTAACGAGTCTATACTAGATGGTAAAAATCGAAATGAATCTAAAAATCGCATTTCAAAGGTGTTATTATCATTTATATACACTCTCTTAGATAGTGAAATATAATTTTCTTTATTAAATGGAATTATATTTACTGTACCATTAATAGTACTTAAACTTTTCACAAACAAATGACAGTCATAACCCGAAAAATTATGTAAAAAAATTGGAAAAAATTTTGGTATTTTAAACTCTAAATTACACTTTGAATGTGCTGGTCCTCTATATGCACCAGTGAAGTGACAGTGATCTCTTACTCTTACTTCTGTTGGGTTAAAACTATGCTTGCATACACAGCATATAGTGGCAGTTTGATGGATGTAGTTCTCAGCTTGTGTTAGTTTAATCATCGGTTTTGGATTCATAAAGAATTTCTTATATATACATTTCAGATCTTCAGCTAAGTTCTCAACAAATTTATCTGAAGCGTTTTCACCTGAAAACAATAATAAATCAATTTATGCATTTTATTATGTGTTGTTATAATAATTTCCTACCAACAAATGTTCTATGTTGATTCAGTTGATCATCAAACGAACACTTTATGTGATAAGAAAATGCACATGGTATGTGTTGTTGTACATCAGTTGTTGATGAAGTTTCTGGATTTGATAAGGAATGACTCATGGGACATAGAATGGACTCAAAGTCTGCATACACAGTAAATGGAACTTGCAATTGTCTGTTGTATTTGGAAAAAGTGAGCATATTACATCCTTCCTCCGGCAAAATTGTAACCAGCTTGCAACATTCACTTTTATGTTGTTTTAGATCGGACTCGTTGTGAAACTGTTGTAAGCAACCATTACAGAGATGGATTCGATTTTGATGCTTAGTTATTTGGTTGCGTAATAATCGCGATATATTTTTGATGTAAGCATAATGAGTTTGTTCACCATCATAACTTTCGCAATAGAGCAAGTTAATATGTCTTGTCTTTTCTTCACGTGTATGATAGTAGGGTCCAATTATATCACATTTCTGCTTCTTATTGATTTCATAACCAAAAACGCTTACACTGATGTTTGGGTTATTTATCTCAAATATTTGTGTATCTTTTACCTTAAGAGGAAATTTCATATCTTTGAAGGAAAGAATTTCATCATTAACTTTTATAATTTCACTTGTTATATCGTTTATTTTGTATGATGAGGGTCTGTGAGAATGACATGTAACCTTATTATCCAAAGCAGATATAATAGCCCATTTAAAACAATATTCATCGGCATTTTGGATGTTTATACAGGCTTTTTTAACTAATATCTGCGCTGGTAACCGAAAATATGAAGAACCTCGAATCGGTTCGTATTTATTAATGTTTATTTCGATTCTTAGAAACGATAGTAAAGCCCATCCGCTATCTTTTTCTTGGAATTCTTCTAATTTGATCTTGATGTCATTGATCATTGTATTTAAATTTTCTGGTATATTATCCTTTTCTATGATTGTGTGCATTTTGGTCTGCATACTTTTTACATCCATGATCATATTATCATCATCTTTATTATGTTTCACAAATTCAGAAAATAGCTCCATGTTAAATTTGAAAGCTTTCAAAATTTCAATTTCATTTTCTAACAACTCTGTAATCACACTCATACTTTTTTCAAATAATCTATCCACATTCAATATGGTCTCATCATTGTTAGAAATGGAAAATGTTTTGATTCGGTTCTTGAAAGCGCTCTCTATACAGCACACGTTTTCACTTATAATCTTTTTAGCCTTTATTTTATGAGTGTTTTTCCTTTGATGTTGAGTCCAGTGTCTTTCTTCGACATCCTCTTCGCAAACCAAACATCTTTTGTAAACATTTAACTTCAATTTTTTTCTATGTTGTACTCCTGATGTTGATGGTTGCTCTTTCAGATTTGTTATCAGTTTTTTTTCAGATTGTATTCCTAACATTGATGAATTGATTATTTGCGACATTTTTCTTTTCTTATCGCCACACCGATTTAATTTTGTATGACGGAGAAAAGATGATTTATCCCAAAACTCTCGTTCACATATTTCACAACGATACATTTTCTTGCTGATCTTGTTCTAGACACCTAGGTACTATTACCTCACACTTATCTTACCGCTGATTCAGAAAAAATATTCAACTTTTTCACACTTTGCACAGCGTAACTAACGCGATGGTACGTTCACTATGCGCTCATGAACAGAGGGTTTCCTATTTATATGATTGTTGTTATCTACTAAACAAAATGCTCCTCATGTTGTATTATATCCTCAATAAACCGCACAACATTTTCTATAAAAAAAAATACTCATATCCAATATTATCATATATCAAATGCTACGCAACGCTGAACATATGGTTCACTGACCGCACAACAGCCAACAACTAGGTCACTCGCAACCTCGTATCTAATGTGTCCCGAAATAGTAATATCAAACCAGACCCGCCACCTCAAGGTCAATGCTAAAGCAATGCTCAAATTTCTTATCAACTACAAGGCACACGCCGACTGAAATCACAACCACATCCATATGTATACGATTGTATCATTGAGGTTTCCATTTCAAGTTTTTTTTGTTTTTGTTTTTCTTATCAAAACAAAACCACAACGAAAAAGACATCACCGCAATTATATGGATAAATAAAATCTATTATTGTCCGAAATCACATTTTGTAAGAACATATGCCCGATAACATTCACTACGTTATACTCCAACCACAACTTGACTCAGTGCAATGATCTTCAAAAAAAGAAAAACAAAGCCAACTCGGTACAATGACCCCCCTAACCGCAACATATCCCTGACCTAGTGCAATGATCTTCAAAAAAACAAAGCCAACTCCGTACAATGATCCCCCTAACCGCAACATATCACTGACCTTGAAACATACTTCTTGCACACACACACACACACATATCCCCTCACACAGCCCCCACATACCCCTCACCCACCCCTCACACACCCCTCACCTACCCCTCACACACCCCTCACCCACCCCTCACACACCCCTCACACACCCCTCACCCACCCCTCACACACCCCTCACCACCAACTCATCCAACCACTAGACACGTATGTCTGTTCATGTTAATATTTAATTTTTTTTGTTTGTTTACACAAAGTTCGTTGACCGCACAACAGCCGACAACTAGGTCACTCGCAACCTCGTATCTAATGTGTCCCGAAATAGTAATATCAAACCAGACCCGCCACCTCAAGGTCAATGCTAAAGCAATGCTCAAATTTCTTATCAACTACAAGGCACACGCCGACTGAAATCACCACCGCATTCGTTTTTGTTTTTCTTATCAAAACAAAACCACAACGACCACAACCCTTAAGTGGCCCAGAACCATCCAAATATACCTACTTATATACATGCATGTATAGAAGATACTTGCATATATATATGTATGTTCTTACTCTATATACAATGGTATACCCACAAGTACACTCCGTGTACCAATGTGTATACCTATTTTTTTTTTTTTTTTTTTTTTTTTTTTTTTTTTTTTTTTTATAGATATTTATAGCTTATATACTACCTTAAAAATACCAGCGACGTAGAATCGCCCTTGGCAACCAATGCTACTTCGGTTTGTCAGCTAGCCTCGAAACTCCTGACTCGAAGGACCAAAATCATGCTCTACAAAACCCTTATTCTGACAGTCCTGCTCTATAGAGCCGAAGGCTGGACATTAAGTAAGACTGCAGAACTTAATCTTGGTGCCTTCGAAAGAAAAATTATACGTTGGATATATGGTTCCGTCTGCGAGGAAGGCGAATGGAGGAGAAGACACAACCGGGAACTCTACGAGCTGTACAAGGATGGGGATGTAGTCCGGACTACACTGGCTCGGCCACATCGAGCGAATGGACAACAATGCTTCAGCAAAGAGGGTGTTCGAATCCGACCCTCCTGGTTCGAGAAGAAGAGAAAGATCGAACCTCCGGTACAAGGACCAGGTCATCACGGATGTAAGATAGCTTGGCCTTGATGACTGGACGCAGCGCTCCCACTACCGTCACATATCTCCTTCGAGTGCTTTTTTAAATCGAGCAACAATTTTTATCGGTTTCCATTTTCTGATCCTCAGCCACTTCCTCACGAGGGATCGCAACGACTGCGATTTTTCGTCATTTATTTTTTACCCAATAACAACAGGTGTACTTAAAATGGTGGTTTAATTGTTTATGTATGGATATTTAAATCTTTGAAATGCATCCCAAAAAAACCCCCCACCCCCGATCGCACATATGTGGCACGCTTCCGATCATGTGTCCGTGTAACAGAAGTATAATACCGAACATGATTATAAAGGATAAATCGAAAAAAACATAAGCGAGAACACGAAGAATGAATCTCGATCCTCGATCATCTTTTCACCCTTTCACTACACTCCATCCACTGCGCCAACAAGAATAAAGAAATCGAAAAATTAGCGAAGGGTGACAAAAGAGAATACTCAGAATCCCAGGATTTTTCCTACACATGCAATTCCCTTACCTATAAGGACAAACCGTTAGTGAAAAATTTAGTTCGTGTAAAAGGGTCGTTTGTCTCTTACGGCGAACAACTTTTGAATTCTTGTTGTTTTTGTAGCGTTTGTAGGGGTTATGATTGAAGGAAGGAAATGCGTTGCAAGAGCAATACAAGAGCAGAGAAGGTGATGAGTATTTTCTTCCTCCTCCTTATCCACGCAGCTTCTGCAAAAATCATTATATGGGACACCCATCCTGCGAGCATGAGTGCCAATTACACAGTGCCCGATTACGACTCCTATGAGGGTCCTTAATGAGGGCTTGCTGAGTCTAAGTAGAATGAGTGACCATTTTAGGTTAAGTGATGGCCATATTTCTTTTGTTTTAAGGCATGTGGTGCCTTCTAGCCATTTGTCATTAGTGGTTTTAATTGTGTGGATCTTAAGAAGATGGTAAGTTGTAGCGATAGGCATGGAAGGTGGTAACCCTGCTATTGATAGGGATGAGGTTGTACCACACCTAGCGAGTTCATCGGCCTTGCAGTTTCCTGGTATGTCACAGTGTTCCGGCACCCACATGAGTTGAATGTTGAAATGCTCGGCCATCTCGTTAAGAGACAGACTGCAATTAAGGGTGTTTTTGAGTAGAACATGACACTGTCCAAGGATTTTATGGCGGCCTGACTATCGGAACAGATGGTAATTGAGGAAATTGAATTCCTTGGGAATGGTTGAGTGGCCAGTGTTGAGTTCGGAATGTTTTGAGTCTCAAGGCTGTGCTTGCTGCTGTTGTTTCTCGAATATTTTCATTGGTGGAAGATGGGGGAGAATATTCGATGCGTCTGACGGAATACTTTTCTGTGCACCGCTGATACACATGCAGGGCAGTCTTTGAACTCGGTAGAGTGCCTTGCACTTGATAGCCATGATTAGCGCTGTGCACTAAACTGAGACTCCATACAGAAGTGTCGGTCTGACGATAGAGTAGTAACTCCAGTCAGCGATGAGTGGTTGTAGACCACATTTGCTTTCAATGGCCTTTGTGCAGCTAAAAAGGGCTTTACCTTTTCCTGGATTTTGAGCTTCCAATTTATCTTGATATCAAGCCTGAGACCCAGAAATTTCACACTAGTGGTTAGCTATAATGTAGTGCCACACAGCAGTGGGGGGTTAAACTGGAGGATTTTGCATCTTCTGGTGAGGAGTACGATATCCGTTTTCTGTGGGTTAACGCCCAGACCGCATGTTTGTGTCCATGCCTCCAGCTTGACGAAGGCATTCTGCTTTATGGTTCTTCGAGAGAGGTCTCTATTACTCAATTGCCTCTTGAGCCCGAAGAAACAGCGGTTGGCAAGAGTTATCCTACGCTTGATCTCGGTACTGATGTTATTTGTACTACGGAGCCGAGGTAAGTGAAGTCCTTGACTACTTCGAAGTTATAGCTGCCCATTGTGACGCTCTGGAGGGCATGGGCCTGTGCATCCAGGGCAAAGTTGTTGATTGCTCTCAACTTGGCGAGATGCCAGCAACGATCCCTGTAAATGCACAGGTCAAGTTGACATACAGCCTCATCGCGGCGCCCTCTGGATAACCTCTACTGCAGCCGCTTAGAGGTGAACCAATGTATGCAGCGACCCCTTGTCCGGGGGTTTAAGCCAGGACCCGGTCCTCCAGGTTCGGGGATTTCGCGTGGGGTTAACTTCCCCACCGTGTAAAACACTCACTAGTTCAGAGACGGCAACAAGCCTAGGATACGGATGACCCTACTGCTGACGACCATGGACAACGAAACAAGGACAACGATTTTTGGTTCTGCACGTGGAATGTGAGGACACTTAACAGACCACGTGCAGCCGATAAACTTGCGGAGGCCCTAGAAGCCTATAAGGCTGACATCAACGCCATCCAGGAGGTGCGATGGGATGGGCCGGGCAAAAAGAGGATGAAAAACTGCGATATATACTACGGCGATTGCTACAGAGAGCGAAGGCAGCGCTTGTTTGGAGACGGTTTTGTTGTTCGAGGCAGACTTAGGCAAGAAGTCTTAAGCTTTAGATACATAAGCGAATGCCTCACAACAATCCGCATCCAGGCAACATTCGGCAACATCAGCCCAATTTGCGCCCACGAACCAACGGAGGACAGAGACGATGATAGCAAGGATGACTTCTATGATCTCCTAGAAAGAACATACGATCAATGCCCCAGCTACGACACCAAGATCGTTCTAGGAGATTTTAATGCAAAGCTGGGCAAGGAAGAAATCTTTTGCTAGAGTCGTCGGAAAACACAGTCTACACGACAACACGTCCGACAATGGACTCAGGCTGTTGGACTTCGTGACAGGGCGAAACCTCACTGTAGCCAGCACGCGTTTCCCTCACCTCAACATTCACAAAGGGACCTGGCGGTCCCCTGATCAATCAACGGTCAATCAGATTGATCACATTGCGATCGACGTCAGACACTCCTCCAGTATCCTGGATGTCCGAACGTTCCGAGGTGCTAACATCGACTCGGACCATTACCTCGTTGTAGCCAAAGTCAGAACTCGGATATCGATTGTACAACGGAGTAGAGCAAGACCAAAACAGTTTGACGTTGGAAAGCTACAATCGCAATCTACCGCTGGGAACTTTTCCGATCGAGTCTCCCTTAAGCTCTCAGAGAGTTTAACCCTGCCAGGCGAAACAATCGACGAACAGTAGAATCGTTGTCAAAACGCCATCAGGGAAGCTGGCTCTGATGTGTTGGGTTTTAAAATGCCACCAAGAAAAAACCCATGGTTTGACAATGAGTGTCGGCAGGCGCATTCAGCGAAGCTAGCAGCATATAAAGCGACGCTGGATAGAAGGACGAGAGCGGTTCGTGAGCTCTACGAACTTAAAAGAAGGGAAGAGCACCGGCTTCTCAAAAAGAAAAAGAATGCGAAGCGCGCGATCGAGGAAATAGAGAGGTGGTACGGCAGAAATAATGTCCGAAAGTTTTACCAGCGGGTGAAGCAACTATCCAAAGGGTACAAACATCGGACAGAAGCCTGTCGGAACGAAGAGGGACTTTTCGTAGTAGAGTCGCAGTCGATACTGAGAACCTGGAAGGATCTCTTCTGCAGACTGTTTAACGGCGAAGAGGACACCAATACCGCTGTCAGGCAGAATGTTCCACTCAACGCAATGGACGGCGATAGAAGAGAATTCCGTCCCCCCGATCTAGACGAAGTCAAGGCAGTGATATCGAGACTAAAGTCGAACAAAGCTGCTGGAGCGGACGGATTGTCCGCGGAACTGTTTAAAGCAGCTGGAGATGATCTGGTTGGGCGCATGCACCAGCTCATCTGTAGGATATGGTCGGAGGAAAGCATGCCTGACGAGTGGAATCTTAGTATCGTTTGCCCGATCCACAAAAAAGGAGACCCCTTTGACTGCGCCAGCTATCGGGGAATAAGTCTCCTTAACATCGCCTACAAAATCTTCTCTGCCGTTCTGTGTGAGCGCTTGAAACCATTCGTCAACAACCTGATAGGTCCCTATCAGTGCGGTTTCAGGCCTGGGAAGTCCACTATAGATCAAATTTTCACATTACGGCAGATCCTCGAAAAAACCCAAGAGATGCATCAGATCGACACCCACCACCTATTTGTCGACTTTAAATCCGCATATGACAGTGTGCACAGAGACGAGCTATACAACGCCATGTCTAGTTCTGACATTCCTGCCAAACTCGTCAGATTGTGCAGGATGACGATGGAGAACTCTCTCTGCTCCATCAAGGTCGGTAACGAACTCACCGAAACCTTCAATGTCAAAAAAGGTTTTAGGCAAGGCGACGCGCTGTCATGTGACTTTTTCAACATTGTACTTGAGAAGGTCGTGCAAAACTCATACGCCAATACTAGAGGCACGATCTTCCAAAAGTCCGTTCAACTGCTAGCATACGCGGACGACGTTGACGTGATTGGCCGAACTCAGCGAGCCGTCAATGAAGCGTTTGCTGGTATTCAAGCGGAGGCGGCACCTCATTTAGCGGTGAATGAGGGCAAAACAAAGTATATGCTGTCATCAAGAAAGGACACACAACATCGACGACTCGGTCAGAACGTCACCATAGGCAGCTACAGCTTCGAGGTAGTAAAGGACTTCATCTACCTTGGCTCCCAAGTTAATAGTACGAACAACATCAGTACCGAGATTAAACGCAGAATAACTCTTGCCAACCACTGTTTCTTTGGGCTCAAGAGGCAATTGAATAGTAGAGTCTTCTCTCGAAAGACAAAGCTCACGTTATATAAGACCTTGATCATCCCTGTCCTGCTGTATGGCGCGGAAGCTTTGACCATCTCAAGAGCGGCTGAAGACGCACTTGGTCTCTTCGAGAGAAAAGTTCTGCGTTCAATCTTTTGTCCTGTTTGCGTTGAAGGTTCCTGGCGAAGAAGATTCAACCACGAATTGTACGGGCTGTACAGCGACATGAATCTAGTCAGGCGTCTACGGATTCAACGCCTAAGATGGCTAGGCCATGCTGAGCGCATGGACAATACTGCTCTAGCCCGAAGAGTCTTCGACTCCGAACCAGTGGGACAACGCAATAGAGGACGACCACGCACCAGATTGCGCACTCAAGTGGAGAAGGCCCTCAACCAACTTGGAGTGCGAAATTGGAGGCAGCTGGCTAAGGATCGCACCAGCTGGAGAGTAATGTTGACCGAGGCCCAGGTTCGCCCCGGACTGTAGCGCCACACGAAGAAGAAGAAGAAGAAGAATTGTGACGCTCTGTCCAAGACGTCGATGTTGTATGTCCTTTTTTGAGGACAGCATATACTTCGTTTTGCCCTCATTCACCGCCAGACCCATTTTAGCCGCTTCCGTCTCAATGTTAGCAAAAGCCTCACTGACGGCTCTCTGAGTTCTGCCAATCACGTCAATGTCATCGGCGTATGCTAACAATTGCACGGACTTCTGGAAGATCGTGCCTCTAGTGTTGGCGTGTGAGTTTCGCACGATCTTCTCCAGGACAATGTTAAAGAAATCACATGACAGCGCGTCGCCTTGTCTGAAACCTTTTTTGACATTGAAGGTCTCGGTGAGTTCGTTACCAACCTTGATGGAGCAGCGAGAGTTCTCCATCGTCATCCTGAAGGCCTGACGAGTTTGGCAGGAATGTCAAAACTAAACATGGCGTTGTATAGCTCGTCTCTATGCACGCTGTCATATGCGGCCTTGAAATCGACGAACAGATGGTGAGTGTCGATTTGCATTTCTTGGGTCTTTTCTAGGATCTGCCGTAGTGTGAAGATTTGGTCTGTTGTGGACTTTCCTGGCCTGAAGCCACACTGATATGGACCTATCAGATTATTAATGAACGGCTTCGGGCGGGTACACAAAACGGCAGAGAAGATCATATACGCGATGTTAAGAAGACTGATCCCTCGATAGTTGGCGCAGTTGAAGGGGTCTCCTTTCTTGTGGATCGGGTAAACGATACTGAGATTCCACTCGTCGGGCATGGTTTCCTCAGACCATATCTTGCAGATGAGCTGGTACATGCGCCCTACCAGATCATTTCCAGCCGCCTTAAATATTTCAGCGGGCAAACCGTCCGCTCCAGCAACTTTGTTAGACTTCAGTCTTGATATTGCTACCTTGACCTCGTCTAAGTCTGGAGGACGGTATTCGCGTCTGTCATCGTCCAGATTTAGTGGAACATTCTACCTGACAGCGGTATTTTGGTCTTCATCGCCGTTTAACAGTCTGCAGAAATGATCTTTACAGATTCTCAGTATCGACTGCGACTCTACTACCAGATGTCCATTTCCATCCCGACAGGCTTCTGTCCGAATTTTATATCCATTGGATAATTGTTTTACCCTTTGATAAAACTTTCGGACGTCATTCCTACCATAACACCTCTCCATCTCCTCGACCGCGCGCTTCTCATGCTCCTTCTTTTTTCTTCTGAGAAGCCGGTGCTCTTCCCTTCTCCTCTGTTCGTAAAGCTCACGAACAGCCCTCTTTGTTCGATGCAGCGTTGCCTTGTAGGCCTCCTGTTTGGCTCCATGTGCCTGCCTGCTTTCGTCGTCAAACCATGGATTCCTTCTAGGTGGTGTCGTAAAACCCAGCACATCAGTGACAGCTTCTTTGATGGCTTCTTGACAACGACTCCATTCTTCTTCGATGGTTAGTGCAGGCGGCGTCGAACTTACAGAGAGTTTCTGGGAGACTCGGTCGGCAAAGATCCTGGCAGTCCGCTGCGATTGTAGTTTTGCGACGTCAAACCGTGGTGTTCGTTCTCGACTCCGTTGTTCTCGTGATATCCTGATTCTTACCTTGGCTACAACAAGGAAATGGTCCGAGTCAACATTGTCTCCTCGGAACGTTCGGACATCAAGAATGCTGGAGGAGTGTCTGACGTCGATCGCAACGTGATCAATCTGGTTGACGGTTGATTGATCTGGGGACCGCCATGTCCCTTTATGGATGTTGCGGTGTGGGAACCGCGTGCTAGCAACAGAGAGGTTACGTCCCATGACAAAGTCCACCAGCATTAGTCCGTTACTGGACGTGGTGTCGTGTAGGCTGTGTTTCCCTATGACTTTAGCAAAGATTTCTTCTTTACGCAGCTTAGCGTTGAAATCTCCTAGAACGATCTTGGTGTCTAGGCACTGATCGTATGTTCTTTCTAGGAGATCATAGAAGTCATCTTTGCTACTATCATCTTTGTCCTCTGTCGGGGCGTGGGCGCAAATCAGGCTGATGTTGGCTACATTCGGGCCTTGATGCGGATCGTTATGAGGCGATTGCTTTTACAGTCAAAGCTTAAGACTTTTTGCCTAAGTCTGCCTTGAACAACAAATCCACATCCAAATAAGCGTCTCTCTCTGCTGCAATCACTGTAGTAGATGTCGCAGTCTTTCATCCTCTTCTTGCCCGGCCCATTCCATCGCACTTCCTGGATGGCGGTTATATCTGCTTTATAGCATTCAAGGGCCTCCACGAGTGTTAAGAGACCTCACATTCCACGTGCAGAACCGAAAAGCATGGTCATTTCTTCGTTTGCTGGGGTCGTCAACAGTAGATCGGTCAGTATCCGAGGCAAATAGTCGTCTCTCTGTGCCGGATGCCGCTATGGCAATATTGTCCGCATAGGCATACGCACTTTGCATCCTACCTTTTCCAGTATTAATAGCAGTTCGGTTACCGCTACGTTCCAAAGAACGGGTGAGAGAACACCTCCTTGTGGGGTGCCCCTATTAACTCCTATATGGATCTTAGCGTCTCCCATCTGAGAGTGTATTACCCTGCTGGTGAGTAGGTGATTAATGAAAGCCACTAGGGGATACCGAGGAAACGCTGAAGGATCACTTGAGACCTGGAGTTTCTATCGAGGGGCTACGTTGACATGAAAGAGACTATAAACAAAAATAATGAGCTTTTGCATGCACTGACAGGACAAATAAATGATCTTAAAGCACAATGCGAACACAAAGACACAATAATATATACAATGCAAAAACAAATTACAAAACATGGAACAAAAATAATTAAAAACAATGTAGAAATAACTAATATCCCATACACAAGAGGTAAAGGGCAGTTGGTATGGAAATAAATAATACCGAAATTGATAACATATACCGGATTAAAACAAAACAGAACACAAAGCCACCAAAAATTAATGTAGCGTTTGCAAAGTAAGTGTGCAAAGAAAGAGTTTTGCATTGCAAACAAATAGCCCGTTAGTGGTTAAGAACGATTATGAGTTCAACACGAGACTAAGAGCAGAAGGTCAACTCAAAATTCCTAGAATACACAATTTCTATGGAAGACGGCAACTGTCTTTTGCAGTACGAAGCATATTCAATCAACTCCCTATGTCACTGTGGAATATCCAAGCGGTTAACATAAGAAAAAATACAATTAGAGAATACCTACTATTGAACAACCTAACTATCTAATACATACTATTTTCTGCTATGATCTTAACGTATAGAGAAAAATGACTTAATAAAGTTAGATATATCGGTGTGTGAAACTATCTGCAGAAAAGCCTTAGGCTTCGCAGATTCCTATTGTCAAAATATATACACTAGTAAATGTTCCTTAACTTATATTGTAAGCCAACCGGTTTTTTACATGTACTCCCTCTTCCGCTTCAAGGTTTCATCCAGCATTGCAGGGATAACTCCATGGAAAGTAGGGAAGTATAGATGACTCTATAATATTTTATTATTTGTTTTAAATATATATATATTAATTGTTAGTGTATTGTGACAATAAACAAACTATCTAACTAGGCTTGCCCTTTTTGTAGGCATTTTATGCAGACGAGGGTCTGTATGCTGGAATAGCTTGCCTGATGTATTGGTCTATAAGTTTCTCCAAAGTTTTCAGGAGAAATGAGGAGAGATTTATAGGCCTGAGGTTCTTCGGTTTGGCATGGGAGTATTTATCCGCTTTGGGAATAAACACTTACTTTGACCCTTTTCCAGGAGCTGGGAACATGACTTAGTCTCATACAGCCTTTGAAAATCTTGAGAATCGAAGGCATAATGAGGTCAACTGTTCCTTAAGCTTGTCAGTGCCCACATGATAGTAGTGTTGACACTGACATTTTTAAGATCGCATGGAGTTTTTGGAAGAGATACGACTTCTTTATTGGCTCTCATGGATAAGTTGCTCGGAAAGTGCGTATCGACAAGGAGACTGAGGGTTTCCTCACTGGATGAGGTTCAAGTCCGGATATGTTTTTGTAAGAAGCTAGGTGATTTAAGGGATGATGCTGGAACCTTACCACAAAAAATATTTCCAAGAGGTTCCGTTGGGCCTTTCTCAGTTCAATTTTAAAGGTACCGAGGTGTTTCCTATAGGAGTCCCAGTCCTTAGCATCACGAGATCCTTTCGCCTCATTAAAGAGCTTTCTACAACTCTTGCGCATATGGCTTATTTCATCGTTCCACCAGGGAGGTTTAGACTTGCCTCTTTGCCTGCCGATTGGAAATGACATTGCCATTATGTTTGTTGAGAGTTCTTGTGAGGTTGTCCAGTGAATGGTCGAGATCAATGGGGTTGGTCGGTATGGAGATGTTGGTACTCGTAATCAAAAAGTTATCTTGTGTGAGGGGCTGATCACAACCCAAGAAAAACGCGGTTCGGGTTCTTTTCGCATCAGCAATCTTCCTTCTCAGCATCTCTGATGGTCATGGGCCATGTAGGAGGTGACTGAGTCGCGATCGCGACCGCAAGAGAATATAATTATTCAAAGAACTCTGTGTTAGTATGCAGGCCCTTGGCTTACCTTCATTCTTTACATAATAGAGGTTATATTGTTCAGTCCTGAGTTCACGAATTATGTCGTTGACTACCCCGGGTTTCGGGCCAGGACGATATCAACTCCGCAGGTGTTGATACGGAAAAGAGCGTGGAGTGGAGATTAATCTGTGTCACCCGGAGCATGGCTGTCGGGTAACGTGTCCGCCTCAATTCCAGACACAATCTCCACCACTGCCTCGACCGATATCCGGTAAGTGATTGTAATTAAAGAAAGAAATTTAGAACAGGAAATGAGATATCCAACTCCTTCGTCCTTTGCCGAGAATTCCTTTTGCACATGTTGTTGTTTTTGTAGCGTCTGTAGCGATTGTAATTGATGTTTTTACTCTCAAGTCACTTATACTACCTTATCTTTATGCACAATTTTTGTCCCTATTAGTGTCAAAAATTATCGAGATTACTTATGATAACGTCAAAAATGTCTTGATTTTAAAGTATTCCAGGACACTGTTCGTTATTTAAGCTGGTTATTAATAAAACTTTAGAACCCTGATCCCAAACAAAATGCACTGGAAATAGGGGACTGTGTTGAAGGGCACAAATAACTTCGAAGATAATTTTTGGTGGAATACAAGGTGGACAGCTTGTACGTATGAAATAAATTGAAATAGGCGCTTCGCAATAGCTTGAGCCATAAGTACGAGTACATTATTCACGGGCCAATTAGGTTCGTATTGATTTCAACCAAAGTTTTCTAATCCTACATAGTATCAAATTTCCGACAGCTTTCAGAGAAATCTCATCAACAGATACAGTACAATATTTGTACTTCCGGGCTTAAGAAGAAAAAACTCCACTGTGGACAATATATACAAATCAGCTGCAATAGTCCAATTGAAGTTTATAAAAAAGTTCCAAGGAAAAATTTAATTTTTAAACTATACAATATTGGAGTATCAACAAAAATAGTAAATCTTATCGAGAGTATCTATAGTAATACAAGATCTGCTGCATAGACGGGTGGAGAACTTTCGGAGTGCTTTGAAACAGTATCGGGTGTAAAACAAGGATGCCTTCTACCCCCATTACTCTTTGCCCTTTATACAAACGATCTACACGAGTATTTAGGTGGTGGCATTGTATTTAGTGAAGCTAATATAAGACTGCTTCTGTATGCGGACGACATCGTTATCTTATCAGATGACGTGAACACATTGCAGACAATGGTAACACTCTTAGAACAATACTGTAATCTATGGAATATAGAAGTAAATTAGGATAAATCGGCCATTATGGTATTCAGAAACGGAAGAAGATTATCATCCACAGAAATATTTCGGGTATTTAAAGGAGAGCAGATAAAAATTTTATCAGAGTATTGATATCTAGGAGTTATTCTCACGCCAAAAATGTAATTTTCCAAGCAAAATAGAAACAACACTGCAAAAAGTAGCATCAACCCCACATGGATCGATTTTCTGGGCAAAAACGGCATATCTCTAAATCGAAGTGGCAATTATTTCAAGCTGGCTGTAGAGCACTCCAGGCCTATATAATTGATCATGTTCTAACAAACACAATATATTACCACATTTACTCAGGTGTAATCGAATGTAGTATCACGGATCATTATCCAGTATTATACTTCGCAGACGTAAATAGAGAGGACAAATGGGTTAGTTCGTCATACATACGTAACACACACGTAACTGAACTCATTCGTCAAGCAAATTGGAACGAAGTTTTAAATGAGAGCGATGCCACTTCACTTTACCAAAAGTTCCTAAATAAAATGGAGGATATATACAAAAAGTCAACATCAATAAGATCAATAGAAAATAGAAGAAAACACAATCAAACGACGAAATTATCACGAAAAACTTTCCCAATACGGACTCACCAGTTTAACTAGTGAATGCGCCAAGCTCTTCAATATGTAGGTCTTAAATATAATACACCATTATGATTTGAAAACATCGATGCACATCAACACTAGCTTAAACAACTCAATTTATGTACAGGAAACAAATATCTCAGAAATTTTAAACATCATTAATTCTTCTTCTTGATTGGCGCTACAGTCCGGGGTGGAACTGGGCCTCAACTAACATGCCTCTCCAGCCAGCACGATCTTTCGCCAGCTGCCTCCAGTTGCGCACACCAAGTTGGTTGAGGTCCTTTTCAACTTGCGTGCGCCATCTAGTGCGAGGACGTCCTCTGTTGCGCTGTCCCACTGGCTCGGTGTCGAAAACTCTTCGGGCCGGAGCTGTGGTGTCCATCCGCTCTACATGACCTAGCCATCTTAAGCGTTGGATCCGAAGACGCTTAACTAGGTGCATGCCGCTGTACAGCCCGTATAGTTCGTGGTTGAACCTTCTCCTCCAAATGCCATCAACGCAAACAGGACCAAAGATCGTACGCAGAACTTATCTCTCAAAACAACCAAGAGCTTCTTCTTCCGCTTTCAATAGCGTCCATGTCTCTGCGCCATAGAGCAGGACTGGGATGATCAGGGTCTTATACAAGCTCAATTTGGTGTTTCGAGAGATGGCTCTGTTACTCAATTGCCTCTTGAGCCCAAAGAAACAGCGATTGGCAAGAGTAATTCTGCGCTTGGTCTCGGTACTGGTGTTGTTGTCCCTATTTACTCCGGAGCCTAGGTAGACGAAGTCCTTGACTACCTCAAAGATTCTGCTGCCCAATATGACGCTCTGTCCGAGACGTCGATGTTGTGCGTCCTTCCGTGATGACAGCATGTACTTTGTTTTGCCCTGGTTTACCGCTAGACCCATTTTAGCCGCTTCCGCTTCAATACTAGCAAACGCCTCATTGACGGCTCGCTGTGTTCGTCCAATCACGTCAATGTCGTCCGCGTAAGCAAGCAGTTGAACGGACTTTTGGAAGATCGTGCCTCGGGTGTTTACGTTTGAGTTTCGCACGATCTTCTCAAGTATGATGTTAAAGAAGTCACATGACAGCGTGTCGCCTTGCCTAAAACCTTTTTTGACATTGAAGGTCTCGGTGAGTTCGTTACCGACCTTGATGGAGCAGCGAGAGTTCTCCATCGTCATCCTGCACAACCTGACGAGTTTGGCAGGAATGTCAAAACTAGACATGGCGCTGTATAGCTCGTCTCTATGCACGCTGTCATATGCGGCCTTGAAATCGACAAATAGGTGGTGGGTGTCGATCTGCATCTCTTGAGTCTTTTCCAGGATCTGCCGTAATGTGAAAATTTGATCGATAGTGGACTTTCCTGGCCTGAAACCGCACTGATAAGGACCTATCAGGTTGTTGACAAAGGGTTTCAGGCGTTCACACAGAACGGCAGAGAGTATCTTATAAGCGATGTTAAGGAGGCTGATCCCTCTATAGTTGGCGCAGTCAAAGGGGTCTCCTTTCTTGTGGACCGGACAAACGACGCTGAGATTCCACTCATCGGGCATGCTTTCCTCCGACCATATCTTACAGATGAGCTGGTGCATGCGCCCAACCAGGTCATCTCCAGCTGCCTTAAACAGTTCCGCGGACAATCCGTCCGCTCCAGCAGCTTTGTTCGACTTCAGTCTAGAAATCGCTTTCTTGACTTCGTCTAAGTCGGGGGGACGGAATTCGTGTTCATCATCGTCCAAATTGAGTGAAACATTCTGCCTGACAGCGGAATTTGTGTCGTCATCGCCGTTTAACAGTCTACAGAAATGATTTTTCCAAATTCTTAGCATCGACTGCGATTCTACTACTAGTTGTCCATTTTCGTCCCTGCAGGCTTCGGTCCGAGGTCTATATCTTCCTGATACTTGTTTTACCTTTTGGTAAAACTTTCGGACCTCCTTCCTGTCGTAACACCTCTCCATCTCCACGACCGCGCGCTTCTCATGCTCTTTCTTTTTTCTTCTGAGAAGCCGGTGCTCTTCCCTTCTCTTCTGTTCGTAGAGCTCACGAACAGCTCTCGTTGTTCGATGCAGCGTTGCCTTGTAGGCCTCCTGGTTGGCTGCATGTACCTGCCTGCACTCGTCGTCAAACCATGGGTTCCTTCTGGGTGGTGTCGTGAAACCCAGCACATCAGTGGCAGCTTCTTTGATGGCTTTTTGACAACGTTTCCATTCTTCTTCTATTGAAAGTGCAGGCAGCGTCGAACTTTCAGAGAGTTTCACGGAGACTCGGTCGGCAAAGTTCCTAGCAGTCGATTGCGTTTGTAGCTTTGCGACGTCAAACCGTAGTGTTCTTTCTCGACTCCGTACTTCTCTCGATATCCTCATCCTTACCTTGGCTACAACAAGGAAATGGTCCGAGTCGATGTTGGCTCCTCGGAACGTGCGGACATCGAGAATATTGGAGGAGTGTCTGACGTCGATCGCAACGTGATCAATCTGGTTGACGGTTGATTGATCAAGAGACCGCCAGGTCCCCTTATGGATGTTGAGGTGTGGGCACCGCGTGCTCATCACAGAGAGGTTACGCCCCGAGGCGAAATCTACCAGCCTGAGTCCGTTTCCGGATGTGTTGTCGTGCAGGCTGTGTTTTCCGATGACTCTAGCAAAGATTTCTTCCTTGCCCAGCTGTGCGTTGAAATCTCCTAGAACGATCTTGGTGTCATAGCTGGGGCATCGATCGTATGTTCTTTCTAAGAGATCATAGAAGTCATCCTTGATATCGTCATCCTTCTCTTCCGTCGGGGCGTGTGCGCAGATCAGGCTGATGTTCCCGAATTTAGCCTTGATGCGGATTGTTATGAGGCGCTCGCTGATATAATCAAAGCTTAAGACTTTTTGCCTAAGTCTGCCTCGAACAACGAATCCGCATCCAAATAAGCGCTGCCTTCCCTCTTTGTAGCAATCACCGTAGTAGATGTCGCAGTTTCTCATCTGCCCGGCCCATCCCATCGCATCTCCTGGATGGCGGTGACGTCTGCTTTGTAGCAGTCCAGGGCCTCCGCGAGTTCATCGGCTGCACGTGGTCTGTTCAGGGACCTCACATTCCACGTGCAGAACCGAAAATCATTGTCCTTTGATCGTTTGCTGGGGTCGTCAACTTTGAATCCGTCCATATCCGAGGCCTGTTGTCGGTTCGTAACCGTTGGTTTTTTGTGTGGTGAGGGAGTCAACCTCACGCACAACCTACAACTGGTAGACCAGGCCCATTATTTGACCCTCGGGCAGAGGGGGATCGCTGCATACATTGGTTCACCACACAACGGTTGTTGTGATGGCTATCCAGGGGCGCCACTAGGAGGCTGTATGTCAACCTGACTTATGGACAAGCAGGGATCGCGCTGGCATCCTACCAGGTTGGGTGCAATCAGCAACTTTGCCCTGTGTACATAAGCCCATGCCCATGCAGCACAAATATGGGTATGTAAACACTTTAAGGATATTGATAAAGTGCAGAGTTATTGTCTCAAGCGGGTGCTGAAGCTTCCAGTTAACACACCAAGTTTTGCCCTGTACATAGAGACCGGAATCGAGTGTGGGCATTTGTACACGTTAGAGCTACATTTGCAATACACTTATAAAACATTGTTTGAATACGATGATAGAAGATTGCATCATATGTTGTCGAAGAAAATCATTGAAAAAAACATTTTTTGGGCAAAAGAAATAAATAATCTTGGAGCGGAATTTGATTTACAATGGCGGGCTGGAAATCTGACGCGAACTGATTGGATTTCTAAAGGGCAAGAGCTGTTGCAGAAGCTAAATCAAAAAAGAGAAATCTCTATTTGCTTTAGCATCTGAATGCTACATAAAGCATCAAGGAGCGAAGATAGAGTCTATTGCCAACATGATTACTCGAAAGGTCAAACATACTTCACTGACAACTAGAGTCAGATCAAAATATTATGGATTATCAAGGCACGCTATGATCTGATCTGACTCAATGGGAGCAGATGTAGCACTCGTGATTGTTACCTATGCTCACTATGTAATATGAGAGAGTCAGAAACAATAAAACATTTCATATAATAACACTCACTGAAGAAGAAGCATTTTAAATGGAGCAAGTGATGATTCTTGGCACAAGCTCAGCAAATTCGTTATCGGTGCTCTTAAATATAGATATGAACTAATTAATTATTTTAACTATAAAGGCAGAATTTAGATATATAATATATTTTATTAGACATTAAATACAAATAAAAATAAATATAGTATGAATTATGAAATAATTAAAACTGAAACTGGCGACAAACGACAAGCATGTCATAGTCGTACATACTTTGTTTCTATAAAAATGTCTGTAAATATTAAACTTAAATTAAGCATTCAATTGTTCAAAATATTTTTTTGGAAATAAAGAGTTATACATACATACATACCATACATAGTATTGTAGCCAAAGTCTACAATATTCAACCTTGACTTTGTAATTCTCGATTTTATTTTTTATATGTTTGCTGATTATTTGCTATTATTTTATTTCCGATTTTAAAAAGCCTACTCTTCTTGTTTTTGCTCTTTCGGAAGTGTCTCCATTTTTATTTTCGTTCATTATCTTGTTAAATGTGCATCGTTAAGTTTATTCATCGATAAGTTTTAAGAGGGCCACACTAAGTAAGTTACAGATTTCTACTTCAAACATAGATGTCGTTATAAATTATCTTACAGCTCGGCCAATCTGGCAAAATGATTGACCTCAATCATAACTTAAGCTAGGTGAACAGTTTTATCAGAATTTGTATTGTTTTTTTATGACAACTCTGATGTTACCTCACAATCCTTTTCTTTCAATTTGCGTATGTGACAAGCTTCAATTATTCCGTCATAGGGTAACTGTGTGATTTGACAATGTTCGATGTCCCGAATGACGCATCGGTCATTAGGGTATCAGTTTTTTATTACCCGGTGAGACATCGATATTCTTGATAACCACCAAATCACCCACTGGTCCGTGACTATTCCCGAAGTGCAACTGGCTGTACTGCTGACAAGATGCTATGGCTACCGAAGCGTCTGATCGAATGGCGGCAATGTCACGAAGGTGAAGAACTTTTTCGTTCAGGAATTCAGTTAAACGGTCTACTATTGGTCCTCTATATCAGACCCCAAATAATAATACTGATGGTTTTTCGCGCGTAGTATTGACAGCAAATTCAAAATTCTGTAAGCTTATTATACCAATCAGAATGTTGCATTGGCTCACTCAATTTACTCATCAGTGGAGTCAAAACACGATTGAGTCTCTCCACTTGACCATTGGCCTGATGAGAACCCGTTGTAACCTTTACATGTGTGATATTATTCTGAAGAAGGAACTTGCAGAATTCCAAAGATGTGAAACATGTTCCTCTATCGAAACAATTCTTCTGGGCCTACTGTAATATTCGAAGTATCTTTTAAGTGAACATATCACATCGTTTGAACTAGTTGAATTGAATGGAAACAGCTTAACAAATGTTTTCGCTTGGATTTGAGTGAATGCAAAAATGATCGATGTGAATTGTATCGAATGGGACCGGTTATTTCGGAATACTAAGCAGGTTTCTTTCATTAGACTTAACTAACTTGACTGGGACGGAATACATGATACATTTAAGACAGTTTCTGATTAGTTTTTCAATTTTATTTCGCATATCAGGGTACCAGTTATGTGACATAATTTGCTCATAATACTTGATTGGCCCTAAGTGACCGAGTTTCTCATGAATGAATATAATAACGTTTAACTCCATCTCTCTATGGACGTAAAAGCACAAGTTTTTGTGTGAATTTCTTTTATAAACAAGACCATTTTTAAGTTCAACTGATTTGCTGCTTCCCCTTTCTAACTTATTAGGAGGTTTTATAATATTAGGGTGCCAATTTTGTGTAGCTTCCAACTGAAATCTTACATCATCGTCGCTAATCTATCGCTGAGCGGTCGGTCAAAGCTGAGATATCTGGCTTCAGCAGGTGCAGTACGTTTTGAAAAGTAAAATACGGGATAAAAGTTATCGTCTGACTGACATTGTAACAATACAGCACCAAATCCACACGCACTTGCATCGCAGTGGAGTTCGGTTTCTTTGTGGGGATCATAAATTGCTTATATCGGAGCGTTGATGAGTAGATCCTTCAATTTGTTGTAAGCCAGAACACACTCATCCCCGAATCTGAAATTAAAATCTTCTTTGAGTAAATTATATAGTGGTGCTGCAATTCGTGAAAATTGTGGAACAAATTTTTTGAAGTAATACGAAAGAATGTAAATGTTTTCGAGTTTTTTGAAAAAGGAAATCGAAAAAAAAACGCGTTTCGCCCGACTTTTTTTTTACTATCACGATAGGTGAGGCGTATGGCGAATCACTGTGTTTAATTTTACATTTATTTAAAAGGGTATTTGTAATTTCTTGGACTTTTAATTTGTATTTATATGACAACCTTCTCGGGTGATTAAGCACTCGGATATTCGTTGTTAACCGAATGCTCATTTTGAATTGATTATTGCTATTAATCTTTTGACGATATTTTGAGAGGTAATCTAGTACTATTTCTATAACGGAGCTACGGATGTCCTTGCTTAACAGTGGACTTATGTCTAAATCATTATAACTCTCATACAAAATTTATTGCGGAACTGGGAAAAGTAATTCTTTCGCAACATCGCTATAATGATGTATATCTCGTCTCGTCCAAGGAGAATTAAAAATATATTCTGTTCAATTATATACAGGGAGATCTTATTAGTTTTGTTGAATAATGATATGTAGCAATTTGCCATGAGTGTGCAGTTTGGCGCCTGCATTCCAAGAAAATTTGAGTGGTATGACTTGATTTTAATGCTCGATGCTATTATATCCTTGACCAGAAAACTGGCTGGACTACCACTGCCAAATTAAGATTCACATTTTAAACGTGTCCGACTCAAAACAGAATTTAAGAAAGCAATATTTACAGTTTGGAAAGGACTCACTTGCTCGCCCATGACTTCTTGGGCCTTCCCCATCACTTCAGCTCCATTTAGCACCGTATTGACTTTTGTTGGTTGCTTACAATCCTTTAGAATATGGTTCGTGTTTCCGCAACGAAAGCAAAAACCAAAAGCTAACTTTTTTGAGTACACTGCGCTGCTAGATGGCCTTATTGGATTACTTGATCACCGAAACACTTTTTCTCATATTTGAGGAGAAGGTCTTTTAGCTGCTCCAAGGTGTTTGCTGTGTATAGCATTGATGTACATATATGCTGTCCTGTCCCCTAGTCCTTCTACGACAAAGTTTATGACTTCTTCTTCGCTTATTTGGCCTTTCTCTTGAATTGAGAGCATGTAAGCGTGTATGTTCTGGTTCTTCATCCTGACCCGTCTCTGCAACTGTCGGTATACGTCGGTGGTTGACACATTTTGTTTCAACTGCTTAGTTAACCCTTCCTTAAGTTATGCATAATTTGATGCACTGCTCGAACGTAGGAACACTGCTACTGTGCCTTTCAGAAGTCTTCGCATTAATATGTATTTGAAGTCTGCATGATGCATTCGAAATCCTTTAGCCATTTATCGACGGAATATGCATCGTCGCCACACTGAATAATGGCACCAATCCCTCGACATCAGATATATGTATTGAGTTTTTGCAGTTGATTTGTAGCACTTTCTTGCTCCAACACTTGTAGCTCTCGGCGTAACAGGTGAATCCGCTTCTTCTTCTCGAGACGTGATAATAAGATGTCTTCATCGGTGTCTGTGTCTGTGTTAGCCACATCTTGTTTGGAGTGTGTTGAGTTTGAGGTGTCGTTTGTTAGGAGGGCCTTCGCCTGACCATCGAGTGAAGGTGAATCCCGGCGTAAGATAATCGTGGAACGAAACATCGGAAGACGGAAGATAATCAGAAGAGGGAACATCGGAAAACGGAATATAGGAAGACGGAATATTCACATTACTCCTTCTGGAAGTAGGCTAGTTGCAATTTTTGCTAGAACCACTTGACTGGAGCGCCGCTTCTGGGATTCTGCCCAGTTTTATTTGTTCAGCGCGTGTTAACACAATATTTTCGAAAAAAATTAAAATTAATTGTTTTCCCGATTGTAAATGGTAGCCCCACATCTGAGATGTAATTCTCGATTTTATTTCTTTATATTTTTGCCGATTATTTGCGATTTAAAAAGTCTCCTTTTCTTGCTTTTGCTCTTTCGTAAGTCTCTCCATTTTTATTTTCGTTCATTATCTCGTTACATGTGCATCGATAAATTTATTCATCGACGTAATCGACTTTCAAAGGCAGACGGCCACACTTAGCAAGTTACATATTTCTACTTCAAACATAGATGTCATTATAATTTATCTTACAACTTCGCTACAACATTTTATTGCATCGGAACGACATCTTCAGGAACGTATACCATGTCGAGAATTCAATTGTGTTATTATCATGAAAGCGGGATATTCAGTTAAGAACAACGATAAATTTGAAATCTAACAAGTTCAGGATGAGCAAAATAGGTCTGTTCTCGTATTTTCGGCACCAAATTTCGAAGACTGTCATATTTTAAACAGTGGAGGTAAAAACCTTTCAGACAGAAGCAATAGATCAAGAAAGTGCGAGAATTCAATTATACCAAATGTGTAATTCATGCCATTTTTTAAAAGCTTGTTGCTTGAGAGATGCTGTGTGTCAACAGTTACGACTAAGGAGCACAACTCTCTCGAGAGTGCTCGTTTGACATAAAACCCATATTTTTATTGTACGGGAACAGCCTTTCGTAGATGTGCCTCGTCTTGTACTGTTCTGGAGTGATCATTTTGGGTACGAGAACAGACCTAATGTATACACAGTGAAATAAAAACTTTACTCCATCAATATCTTTTATTTATACCTGAATCCACAAGACATAAGTGCAAAGACATTTAACTTTAGTATAGTAATTCTATCAATATATGGAATTAAATTATAGTATTTTTGTTAATGTGTTCACATTTTTTCTGACCGTGATGTTGGTAAATATATTTATAAGACAGTGTCCTGGAATACTTTCCCATTGAGGCCTTTTTTGCCATTACCGTGGGAAATCTCGCCGATTCTTGAAACTATTGGAGACAAATATTATAAGTAAGATGGCGTTGCTAAACTCGTCAGGTTGTGCAGGATGACGATGGAGAACTCTCGCTGCTCCATCAGGGTCGGTAACGAACTCATCGAGACCTTCAATGTCAAAAAAGTTTTTAGGCAAGGCGACACGCTGTCATGTGACTTCTTCAACATCATACTTGAGAAGATCGTGTGAAACTCAAACTTAAACACCAGAGGCACGATCTTCCAAGATTCCGTTCAACTGCTTGCTAACGCAGATGACATTGACCTCATTGGACGAACACAGCGAGCCGTCAATTAGGCGTTTGCTGGCATTGAAGCGAAAGCGGCTAAAATGGGTCTAGCGATAAACCAGGGCAAAACAAAGTACATGCAGCTGAAGAGACGCACAACATCGACATCTCGGACAGAGCGTCATATTGGGCAGCAGAAAGTGTGAGGTAGTCAATGAGGCTCCCTAGGTTCTGCAGCAAATAGGGACAACAATACCAATACCGAGATCAAGCGCAGAATTTGTCTTGCCAATCACTGCTTCTTTGGTCTCAAGAGGCAATTGAGTAACAGAGCCATCTCTCAAAAACACCAAATTGGCTTGTATAAAACTCTGATCATCCCAGTCCTGCTCTATGGACGCTATTGAAAGCGGATGAAGAAGCTGTTGGTTGTTTTGAGAGAAAAGAGATGGAGATAACTTTGGTCTGTAGGCTCTGATGCCGTTTGGAGGAGGAGGTTCAACCACAAACTCTACGGGATGTACAGCGGCATGCACCTAGTTAAGCGTCTTCGGATCTAACGCTTAAGATGGATAGGGCATGTAGAGCGGATGAACATGGAGAGGTATGTTGGTTGAGGCCCAGGTCCACCCCCAACTGTAGAACCAATTAAAGAAGAAGGATATAACATATTCAAGTAATTTTTGTGTAGATACAGAAACAATGAGTACTGTAATTATAATAATGTGCAGTTCAATTGAAATTGAAACTAAAAGTACTGAATAAGAACACTATCCATTATGTGCTTTTGACATATATACACATATTTGAGAAAATGAGTATATATTGCCAAAAATATCATCGCTTAATGCATTAGCAAGCGAGTTTGTTTATCCAAGTATTTTGTTCAACAGGTATAAAGCAAAATACCATTTACCAACAAACAAACAATTTGTTCATCAATCATGACCTAGTTTATATTTGTACGATTAAGTTAATAAACGATTAAGTTAAATTTTTCAAATATACTACCATATATATATAAATTATTCGACGAGCTGCCATGAGAAAAATATATTTCTTCTCTTAAAATGTACGCATAAATATAAATTGTAACAAATAAAATAATAATACCGTTCGAGTATAATTGATATAATTTTTGTTTGAATGAATTTTGGTTAGAGTTGGAATGCATTAATTCCTGATATTAAAATATCATGAATTTGTTTTAACCATGTTGACTTCGCAAACATACCACTGGAAGCTTCCAGTCGGTTACATATATGAAACAAGTTACGTCGTCAGCTACTTCACCCACCTATCCCCCCATCGCCATCCAGCCTTAAGCATTGGTCACAGTGATTGTCATAGAATTTATAATTATATTCCAAATGTAACCTCGACTCAGGTTTCGATTCCAAAACAAACACAACTTGCTGTCATTCCTTCTGATTACTACGTCTATTGCCCGTGGAAAACGACAGGAACCGTAGACGAACCAAGACACGATGTAGTTCTTCACAGCAGTCAATGCAGTCAAGAGCAGGACTAGGCGGTGGAGAAGTATTTCGCTTTAGAAAACTTCGGAGTTAAGAAGCCGACAGAACAGCTGATGTCTTCTGCTGACAAAAGAGGTATTGAAATATTGTCAACTACAACAAAGAAAATCAAAGGTCGTTACCAAACGGGTCTCCTTTGGAAAGAAGAAATATCTGATGTCCCAGATAGTTACGAGATGGCGAAGCGAAGGTTATCGAGCCTGGAAAGCATATTGGAGAAATATCTTGTGTATGCAGAGACGTATAAAAATTTCATCAAAAGCTAAGTTGAAAAGGGGTACGCCAGAAAATTTACGACAACTGAAGCGAATCCCAACATATCAAAGACTTGGTATCTCCCTCATTTCGGTGTGGCGGATCCGAATAAGCAAAACAAAATGTGGTTAGTATTTGATGCGGCAGCCAAGTAAATGGCGTCTTTTTGAATTCCCTTCTGCAAAAGGGTCCCGATGAACTGAAACCTATGATGATGATCCTGTTTAATTTTCGCCTAAGAGCTAAAGCCATTCGAGAGAAGTTTCATGAGATCTGTATTCAACCAGAGGACCAGAATTCGAATCGATTCATATGGAGGGAACACAAAGAAGAACCGATCGACGTTTATCTAATGACATCAACGATATTTGGTGCTAGTTGCTCGCCGTGATCAGCAAATTACGTGAAGAATCTCAACAAAGATGTAATCGCAATTCATAAGGAAGGCGGCTTCGAACTACGAAACCTTTACGTCAAATTCGAAGGATGTTTAGCGTAGTACCTCGTGTCAAAAGATTGACCAAAACAGGATGATTGACTTGAACATCGAAGCAGCGACAGAGAAAATCCTCGAAATGTGCTGGGACCCGACCGCAGACGTCTTTAAGTTCCAATGCAAGTTAAATCGGGCCAACCGGGATGTAATGGTGAATAACAAATGTCCTACTTAGACGGAATTTTTGAGCATAGCCATGTCAATATTCGATCCATTGGTTATATATATTAAGCTGTTGCTACGCTCAGTCTGGGCACAAGCTGTATGATGGGATGAGCCACTTCCCGAAGAAGTTTTCAATTAATGGAAGCAATGGAAAGCCTAACATCCGTCGTTAACCGAATCCAAGATGCCGATATGTCATGATCCTTACCTCACGTTCGCAAGCAATATCTTTCGCCATTGTGGAAAGCCATGACTTAACGTTTAAGGATAGAATCTTTTGGAGCGATTCAAAATATGCCATCAGCTGGATTAGAACTGAACCCTGAAGGTGCAAACAATTTGTGGGATTCCGTATTGCCAAAATTTTGGAGAACAGTCAGGTAAGTCAACGGCGTTGGGTTCCTTCAAGAATGAACCCAGCTGATGAGGCAACGCGAGCGAAATATCGGCCAAAGCTGAATGTCGAAAGTAAGTGGATTGTGGGCCCGGAATTTCTTCAGCTGCCTAAAAAGGATTGACCTCTACAACCAGATGTCTATAACAGTTAGCCGTGTAATGATGATTTGCGATCGCCGTTTCTGCTACGTGCAAATACCGTGAGTAGCATTATTTTTGATTTGTCAAAATTTCGGAAGTTCTCGATATTGCTGAGATGCGCGGCATGGGTACTGAGATTTAAGGATGGTTGTTTGCATAAGCAAATAGAAGTTGAAGAACTATCAGTCAAAGAGCTTGAAGCAGGCGAACTAGTTTTGTGCTTACAGGCCCAAAGCCAATGATATTGCCCGTTTAAATCAAAATTTACCTGTCGAGAAAAGCAGCCATTTGTTTAAATGGACGAATCGATGCCACGACCATACCATTTACAGCTCGACGTCCTATCATCCTCCTAAAGGACCATCGCCTCACCAGGTTGACAGTGGACCATTTTCATTGGCCTCCACGACACCAAAATAATGACACAATAGCTAAGCAGATTCGACTACATTTTTGGGTGCCAAGTATTAGAACAGCTGTAAACAAGGCAAGAAGCCACTGCTTGCACTGTCGAATCCGATCTGCAAAGCCACAACCACCGTTAATGGGATAAATGCCAATAGAACTTCTCACGCCATACGTAAGGCCTTTTACGTGCACAGGTCTCGACTATTTCGTGCCTGTGTCTATTGGACGACGGAGAGAGAAGAGATGGGTCCCACTCTTTACGTGCATGACGGTGAGAGCTGTGCATCTTGAAATAGCTGCAGATCTTTCTGCTGATGCCTGCGTGCTATGTATTCGCAACTTTGTCAATCGCCGTGGTATTCCGAAACGCATTAGATGCGACAATGGCACCAATTTCATCGGGGCAAAGAAGGAGTTGTTAGTGTGCAAAGTGAGTGCAGATATTTTTGACACCGAAGCCATCAAAGCTGAACTTTCGCTAAAGGGCATCGACTGGTTGTTCAACTTCCCATCCAACCCACATGCAGGCGGTTATTGGGAGAGGTTCTCATAATCAGAGCGCCTTAATATAGGCTGACTAACGAACCTGCCGGTCTCTGCCAATGATGACAATTTTTTGACACCGAACCATTTTCTGTTGGGTGTTACTGACTTTACTGGAACTCCAGGTTAGACCAATGGACGAGCTCTTTGTCTTAGGAAGTCTTAGAAAGTTTCGCATTAGCCAACAGCTCAAGGATCGCTTCTAGAAGAGATGGATCCGAGAGTATTTGCCGGTTCTTACCAGAAGATGCAAGTGCTTCCAGCATGTAGAACCACTCAAAGTCGGCAACTTATGTCTTATCTGCGTTACCAACGTGGATTCGTGGCCGGATAATAAGAGTTTTTCCAGGCAAAGATGGAAGAATTCGGAGTTGAAGACGGAAGTGAAGACAAGCACAGGAACCTTTCGCCGGCCTGCGGTAAAGAATGTTTTTCTTGATGTTAGCGAGGCTTCTGATCCGGAGCGCCTCACAGGGGTGGGATGCCATAGAACTAATTACATTCCAAATGTAACCTCGACTCAGGTTTCAATTCCAAAACAAACACAATTTGCAATAATAATAATAAAGACAATAAAAACTAACCTCCGAATGTTCCGCCGACCTCAATTACGCGCCAAAAGAAACCATTTTATTTGTCTTTGGAATTGGAGCTCGAGCAGAGGAATTGCCAAAAAAGCGTAAGTTCTTTTATTCAGATGTAATTTATTCTAATATATATGTATTATCATTCATTCAAAGAATAAACGTTACGTTGAATTCAAAAAGCAATTATTCCTGATTCCTACGTCCATTGCCCGTGGACGGAGTGAGAAAATTGTATTCTTCTTTTTTAAAAAAAGAAAAATTCATCAAGAAGAATATCTTGCGCAGCTAGCGTAATCGAATTTCCGCCTGCAACAACTGCAGCCAGGAGAAATTTATTGCCGTTTGACAAGAAACAATACGCATGTCAAGCACCACAACACCTGCTGTTATTGTTCCAACAGCTGCTCACACGTCGACGATGACAATAACAACGACGGTGAGTGCTCAAGTCGCATATGCCACGTGCCCAATGCCCTTCTCAGTGTACAAGCCGTCGCAGCATTCTTAAACCACAAAAACAGCAGCATGCCCATCGGATACACATACAGTGCCAACGTTCTTGCCGCCAATCAGTGCATCGCAGTCATGTATTTGACATCAGTTTACACCAACACAATCCTTCACGCCACTTCCGAGTTTGCCACCACGTTGATTTTCTCAGCAGTCGGAAAACGCAAGTAATGACAATACGCATGTCAAGCACCACAACACCTGCTGTTATTGTTCCAACAGCTGCTCACACGTCGACGATGACAATAACAACGACGGTGAGTGCTCAAGTCGCATATGCCACGTGCCCAATGCCCTTCTCAGTGTACAAGCCGTCGCAGCATTCTTAAACCACAAAAACAGCAGCATGCCCATCGGATACACATACAGTGCCAACGTTCTTGCCGCCAATCAGTGCATCGCAGTCATGTATTTGACATCAGTTTACACCAACACAATCCTTCACGCCACTTCCGAGTTTGCCACCACGTTGATTTTCTCAGCAGTCGGAAAACGCAAGTAATGGATATATTCGCAAGCTTAAGACTTACCTCCATTCACAGGCAGACCCGAGGAATGGCCAATGTTCTCAACTTCATTTCGGGAATCTACTTTGTTGTAAAATTTCTCGAAGGTAGAAAATCTACTTCAGCTTCAAAAATCGATCAAACAAGAAGCGCGAACAGTAGTAGGAACATTGCTCATCCCCCTGATAATGTTGAACAAGTAATGGCTGTGCTGGAGTTGGGCAAAGTGAGAGCGATATTTCAAATTCCGGAAGACATAAGATATATTAATATCTTATCTCGTTTTTGTTCGGAACCAATATTCCCCTTGGGGAAACCGAACACCCGGTAAAGAATCCGTTAACGCACTTATAGTGCTAGTTTTTTCTTCATTCTGAGTGATGGTTCAAAGGTCACACTAAAAGAAAAATATTTTGCATCAACAAAACAGAAATGTAACTAAGCTCAACAACATCTTCTGATCCAGCGTCTATCCGAGCAAGAATATATCTCCCTGTGAATGTGATAAAAGCAAAGCGCATTAAACTCGCGTCAACTGCTTAAAGGATTCTATGGGATTAGTAGTAACTTTTCTCATGCATGATATCGGACACCTCTGCTTATCCTTTGTTTTTATTTGACTTACTGCGTATAGCCCTGATCATTGACTCCACTTTTGAGGAAAACCCGCACGCATCAGAAGGATTATATTATATTGGTTTTGCTTTTAATTTGTTGTCTTCGATGTAATATGTTTCAACAAGGTAAAAAGATTTTCGTTTTGTAATGTAAACAAATGTAAACATGCTGTCAAACGAAATCAAGGGGCTAGGCACGAGGAAGTCGGGTATCTCTGATTTGGGGGCAAAATTGCACACATACCTACACATTTGGGGTAGTTTGATCAGAAGAGTAAGCTTACAAATCATATTTTTTCCTTGGTAGTGCCAAATAAATTTTCAAAACGGTTGAGTTACCCGAAAAACTTGAAACATTCCATTCAAGTTTAGCAAAGTAAATAGTATTATAACATTCGTAAAACAAGTTTATTTAGTAATTTGAATCTTAAAATTAAAACAAATTTATACAAACTGCGAATTGGCAATGCGGGACATATTAAAATTTAATAACTTCTTCTTGGTCACCATAATTATGTAGAAAAATTTTGTAGAAAAATACGAGATGTATGAGTAATCGATAAATATTTAATGTTATAATGGAAATAGGATAATATTCAAGTGAATTTTATTATTTTTTGTCAAGGTGTTAAGGTATAGACAAAGCCAAAGAAAAGATATATGTACATATATGTGGAAATTTACAGAATTTATATTTCATTGTCATGACATTGGTATGAACTGTTAATAATTATTTACAAACTGAATTTAAAGACCAAATCAAATTACAACGATTGGGTGCGCGCGATGTTTTTCTTTACAAATTTGCCACCAATAGTGTCAAATGTGTAACCCACTGGAAGTTTGTGAAGTCAACATGGTTAAAAACACTTATATTAGTTCAATATTAGAAATTAATGCAATGTATTACCAAAATTTATTCAAACAATAAATCTATCAATCTTACTCGAATAGTTTTTTTTTACAATTTATATGCATAAGTAACTGTTAACAGAAGAAATACTTTTTTTCTCATAGCGGTCCGTTGAATAATTTAGGTAATAAGCTTAAACAATGTTACAGCGTTTATTAACTTAACCCTACAAATATAAACTAATTGTGCTTGCACAGTCGAATCCGATCTGCAAAGCCACAACCACCGTTAATGGGATAAATGCAAATGGAACTTCTCACGCCATACGTAAGGCCTTTTACGTACACAGGTCTCGACTATTTCGTGCCTGTGTCTATTGGACGACGGAGAGAGAAGAGATGGGTCCCACTCTTTACGTGCATGACGGTGAGAGCTGTGCATCTTGAAATAGCTGCAGATCTTTCTGCTGATGCCTGCGTGCTATGTATTCGCAACTTTGTCAATCGCCGTGGTATTCCGAAACGCATTAGATGCGACAATGGCACCAATTTCATCGGGGCAAAGAAGGAGTTGTTAGTGTGCAAAGTGAGTGCAGATATTTTTGACACCGAAGCCATCAAAGCTGAACTTTCGCTAAAGGGCATCGACTGGTTGTTCAACTTCCCATCCAACCCACATGCAGGCGGTTATTGGGAGAGGTTCTCATAATCAGAGCGCCTTAATATAGGCTGACTAACGAACCTGCCGGTCTCTGCCAATGATGACAATTTTTTGACACCGAACCATTTTCTGTTGGGTGTTACTGACTTTACTGGAACTCCAGGTTAGACCAATGGACGAGCTCTTTGTCTTAGGAAGTCTTAGAAAGTTTCGCATTAGCCAACAGCTCAAGGATCGCTTCTAGAAGAGATGGATCCGAGAGTATTTGCCGGTTCTTACCAGAAGATGCAAGTGCTTCCAGCATGTAGAACCACTCAAAGTCGGCAACTTATGTCTTATCTGCGTTACCAACGTGGATTCGTGGCCGGATAATAAGAGTTTTTCCAGGCAAAGATGGAAGAATTCGGAGTTGAAGACGGAAGTGAAGACAAGCACAGGAACCTTTCGCCGGCCTGCGGTAAAGAATGTTGTTCTTGATGTTAGCGAGGCTTCTGATCCGGAGCGCCTCACAGGGGTGGGATGCCATAGAACTTATAATTACATTCCAAATGTAACCTCGACTCAGGTTTCAATTCCAAAACAAACACAATTTGCAATAATAATAATAAAGACAATAAAAACTAACCTCCGAATGTTCCGCCGACCTCAATTACGCGCCAAAAGAAACCATTTTATTTGTCTTTGGAATTGGAGCTCGAGCAGAGGAATTGCCAAAAAAGCGTAAGTTCTTTTATTCAGATGTAATTTATTCTAATATATATGTATTATCATTCATTCAAAGAATAAACGTTACGTTGAATTCAAAAAGCAATTATTCCTGATTCCTACGTCCATTGCCCGTGGACGGAGTGTGAAAATTGTATTCTTCTTTTTTAAAAAAAGAAAAATTCATCAAGAAGAATATCTTGCGCAGCTAGCGTAATCGAATTTCCGCCTGCAACAACTGCAGCCAGGAGAAATTTATTGCCGTTTGACAAGAAACAATACGCATGTCAAGCACCACAACACCTGCTGTTATTGTTCCAACAGCTGCTCACACGTCGACGATGACAATAACAACGACGGTGAGTGCTCAAGTCGCATATGCCACGTGCCCAATGCCCTTCTCAGTGTACAAGCCGTCGCAGCATTCTTAAACCACAAAAACAGCAGCATGCCCATCGGATACACATACAGTGCCAACGTTCTTGCCGCCA
This sequence comes from Eristalis arbustorum, assembly GCA_916610145.1. Classification (NCBI taxonomy): domain Eukaryota; kingdom Metazoa; phylum Arthropoda; class Insecta; order Diptera; family Syrphidae; genus Eristalis; species Eristalis arbustorum. The sequence goes on along the minus strand of OU744319.1, from coordinate 51,619,557 downwards.
ATCAGTGCATCGCAGTCATGTATTTGACATCAGTTTACACCAACACAATCCTTCACGCCACTTCCGAGTTTGCCACCACGTTGATTTTCTCAGCAGTCGGAAAACGCAAGTAATGGATATATTCGCAAGCTTAAGACTTACCTCCATTCACAGGCAGACCCGAGGAATGGCCAATGTTCTCAACTTCATTTCGGGAATCTACTTTGTTGTAAAATTTCTCGAAGGTAGAAAATCTACTTCAGCTTCAAAAATCGATCAAACAAGAAGCGCGAACAGTAGTAGGAACATTGCTCATCCCCCTGATAATGTTGAACAAGTAATGGCTGTGCTGGAGTTGGGCAAAGTGAGAGCGATATTTCAAATTCCGGAAGACATAAGATATATTAATATCTTATCTCGTTTTTGTTCGGAACCAATATTCCCCTTGGGGAAACCGAACACCCGGTAAAGAATCCGTTAACGCACTTATAGTGCTAGTTTTTTCTTCATTCTGAGTGATGGTTCAAAGGTCACACTAAAAGAAAAATATTTTGCATCAACAAAACAGAAATGTAACTAAGCTCGACAACATCTTCTGATCCAGCGTCTATCCGAGGAAGAATATATCTCCCTGTGAATGTGATAAAAGCAAAGCGCATTAAAATCGCGTCAACTGCTTAAAGGATTCTATGGGATTAGTAGTAACTTTTCTCATGCATGATATCGGACACCTCTGCTTATCCTTTGTTTTTATTTGACTTACTGCGTATAGCCCTGATCATTGACTCCACTTTTGAGGAAAACCCGCACGCATCAGAAGGATTATATTATATTGGTTTTGCTTTTAATTTGTTGTCTTCGATGTAATATGTTTCAACAAGGTAAAAAGATTTTCGTTTTGTAATGTAAACAAATGTAAACATGCTGTCAAACGAAATCAAGGGGCTAGGCACGAGGAAGTCGGGTATCTCTGATTTGGGGGCAAAATTGCACACATACCTACACATTTGGGGTAGTTTGATCAGAAGAGTAAGCTTACAAATCATATTTTTTCCTTGGTAGTGCCAAATAAATTTTCAAAACGGTTGAGTTACCCGAAAAACTTGAAACATTCCATTCAAGTTTAGCAAAGTAAATAGTATTATAACATTCGTAAAACAAGTTTATTTAGTAATTTGAATCTTAAAATTAAAACAAATTTATACAAACTGCGAATTGGCAATGCGGGACATATTAAAATTTAATAACTTCTTCTTGGTCACCATAATTATGTAGAAAAATTTTGTAGAAAAATACGAGATGTATGAGTAATCGATAAATATTTAATGTTATAATGGAAATAGGATAATATTCAAGTGAATTTTATTATTTTTTGTCAAGGTGTTAAGGTATAGACAAAGCCAAAGAAAAGATATATGTACATATATGTGGAAATTTACAGAATTTATATTTCATTGTCATGACATTGGTATGAACTGTTAATAATTATTTACAAACTGAATTTAAAGACCAAATCAAATTACAACGATTGGGTGCGCGCGATGTTTTTCTTTACAAATTTGCCACCAATAGTGTCAAATGTGTAACCCACTGGAAGTTTGTGAAGTCAACATGGTTAAAAACACTTATATTAGTTCAATATTAGAAATTAATGCAATGTATTACCAAAATTTATTCAAACAATAAATCCATCAATCTTACTCGAATAGTTTTTTTTTACAATTTATATGCATAAGTAACTGTTAACAGAAGAAATACTTTTTTTCTCATAGCGGTCCGTTGAATAATTTAGGTAATAAGCTTAAACAATGTTACAGCGTTTATTAACTTAACCCTACAAATATAAACTAATTGTGCTTGCACAGTCGAATCCGATCTGCAAAGCCACAACCACCGTTAATGGGATAAATGCAAATGGAACTTCTCACGCCATACGTAAGGCCTTTTACGTACACAGGTCTCGACTATTTCGTGCCTGTGTCTATTGGACGACGGAGAGAGAAGAGATGGGTCCCACTCTTTACGTGCATGACGGTGAGAGCTGTGCATCTTGAAATAGCTGCAGATCTTTCTGCTGATGCCTGCGTGCTATGTATTCGCAACTTTGTCAATCGCCGTGGTATTCCGAAACGCATTAGATGCGACAATGGCACCAATTTCATCGGGGCAAAGAAGGAGTTGTTAGTGTGCAAAGTGAGTGCAGATATTTTTGACACCGAAGCCATTAAAGCTGAACTTTCGCTAAAGGGCATCGAGTGGTTGTTCAACTTCCCATCAAACCCACATGCAGGCGGTTATTGGGAGAGGTTCTCATAATCAGAGCGCCTTAATAAAGGCTGACTAACGAACCTGCCGGTCTCTGCCAATGATGACAATTTTTTGACACCGAACCATTTTCTGTTGGGTGTTACTGACTTTACTGGAACTCCAGGTTAGACCAATGAACGAGCTCTTTGTCTTAGGAAGTCTTAGAAAGTTTCGCATTAGCCAACAGCTCAAGGATCGCTTCTAGAAGAGATGGATCCGAGAGTATTAGCCGGTTCTTACCAGAAGATGCAAGTGCTTCCAGCATGTAGAACCACTCAAAGTCGGCAACTTATGTCTTATCTGCGTTACCAACGTGGATTCGTGGCCGGATAATAAGAGTTTTTCCAGGCAAGGATGGAAGAATTCGGAATTGAAGACGGAAGTGAAGACAAGCACAGGAACCTTTCGCCGGCCTGCGGTAAAGAATGTTGTTCTTGATGTTAGCGAGGCTTCTGATCCGGAGCGCCTCACAGGGGTGGGATGCCATAGAACTTATAATTACATTCCAAATGTAACCTCGACTCAGGTTTCAATTCCAAAACAAACACAATTTGCAATAATAATAATAAAGACAATAAAAACTAACCTCCGAATGTTCCGCCGACCTCAATTACGCGCCAAAAGAAACCATTTTATTTGTCTTTGGAATCGGAGCTCGAGCGGATGAATTGCTTAAAAAGCGTAAGTTCTTTTATTCAGATGCAATTTATTCTAATATATATGTATTATCATTCATTCAAAGAATAAACGTTACGTTGAATTCAAAAAGCAATTATTCCTGATTCCTACGTCCATTGCCCGTGGACGGAATGACAAAATTGTATTCTTCTTTTTTAAAAAAAGAAAAATTCATCAAGAAGAATATCTTGCGCAGCTAGCGTAATCGAATTTCCGCCTGCAACAACTGCAGCCAGGAGAAATTTATTGCCGTTTGACAAGAAACCATACGCATGTCAAGCACCACAACACCTGCTGTTATTGTTCCAACACGTCGACGATGACAATAATAACGACGGTGAGTGCTCAAGTCGCATATGCCACGTGCCCAATGCTCTTCTCAGTGTACAAGCCGTCGCAGCGTTCTTAAACCACAAAAACAGCAGCATGCCCATCGGATAAACATACAGTGCCAACGTTCTTGCCGCCAATCAGTGCATCGCAGTCATGTATTTGACATCAGTTTACGCCAACACAATCCTTCACGCCACTTCCAAGTTTGCCACCACGTTGATTTTCTCAGCAGTCGGAAAACGCAAGCAATTGATATATTGGCAAGCTACAAGACTTACCTCCATTCACTTCATTGCGAGAATCTCCTTTGTTGTAAAATTACTCGAAGGTAGAAAATCTACTTCGGCTTCAAAAATCGATCAAACAAGAAGCGCGAACAGTAGTAGAAGCATCAGTCATCCACCCTGATAATGTTGAACACGTAATGGCTGTGCTGGAATTTAAATTTGGACGTCCCGAATGCTTATTGCGAAGCCAGTTGGGCAAAGTGAGAGCGATATCTCAAATTCCGGAAGGCAAACTCGAAATGTTGGTACCCTTTGCCACAACAGTGCAGAATCCTTCGACGTTTTTGGAGGCGAGTGGCTTGCACCAACATCTGGCTAATCCAACATTAATCGACGAACTAGTGGCTAAGTAGCCTACGAGCAAACGACTAGAATGGGCTCAACGCTCCGTCAGTGTTGTGCCCGAGATAGCGAGACTTGTTTGCTGTAGAGAGAGAAAGAAGTGTGAAATTGATGAATGTGATAAGATGCATCATCGCTTATTAGACGAGCCTCCGAAGTCAACAGTCGACGTCGGATATTCATGACCATTGCTTAGTTGTCACGTGCATTCTGAAGCCAAGAATCTTTTTCGTGTGCTGCCTGTTAGAATTTATCGTAATAATATCGTTGTATCAACATATGCACTGTTCGATGAAGGTTCCTCCGTCTCCATAATGAGTTTGAATTTGAATGGCAGCCAAAACAAATTGAAGCTCCAATGGTTTGAAAAAAAAAGACAATTGCAAAGGATTCGTTTCTTGTGGATGCATATATTAGAGCAGATAAAGAAAGTGCCAAGAGATACAGTGCGAGGTATACAGACTGTCAATGACTTGAACCTGCCTTGCCAAACAGTCAATGGAAGATCTACAGCTGCCGAATTCCCATGTAGACTTGATCCCATTCACCCAGTATAAGAATGCCAAGACAAAGATACTAATTGGGCTTGACAATAGCCATTTGGGTTTACCATTACGCACTCCCCAATTGGTCGGAATTGGTTCTATCATAGCCGAAACCAAACTTGGCTGGGCTGTATATGGGAAAACGACAGGAACCGTAGACTAACCAAGACACGATGTAGTTCTTCACAGCAGTCAAGAGCAGGACTAGGCGGTGGAGAAGTATTTCGCTTTAGAAAACTTCGGAGTTAAGAAGCCGACAGAACAGCTGATGTCTTCTGCTGACAAAAGAGGTATTGAAATATTGTCAACTACAACAAAGAAAATCAAAGGTCGTTACCAAACGGCTCTCCTTTGGAAAGAAGAAATATCTGATGTCCCAGATAGTTACGAGATGGCGAAGCGAAGGTTATCGAGCCTGGAAAGCAGATTGGAGAAATATCTTGTGTATGCAGAGACGTAAAGAAATATCATCAAAAGCTAAGTTGAAAAGGGGTACGCCAGAAAATTGACGACAACTGAAGCTAATCTCAACATATCAAAGACTTGGTATCTCCCTCATTTCGGTGTGACGGATCCGAATAAGCCAAACAAAGTGAGGTTAGTATTTGATGCGGCAGCCAAGTAAATGGCGTCTTTTTGAATTCCCTTCTGCAAAAGGGTCCCGATGAACTGAAACCTATGTTTAATTTTCGCCTAAGAGCTATAGCCATTCGAGAGAAGTTTCATGAGATCTGTATTCAACCAGAGGACCAGAAATTGAATCGATTCATATGGAGGGAACACAAAGAAGAACCGATCGACGTTTATCTGATGACATCAACGATATTTGGTGCTAGTTGCTCGCCGTGATCAGCAAATTACGTGAAGAATCTCAACGCCTCGCATCCCAGAGCGGCAAGGGCAATCATTGATCGCCATTATGTCGATGATTACGTCGATTGCTTTGATAGTGAAGGTAAAGTAATCAAGGTGATAAAAGATGTAATCGCAATTCATAAGGAAGGCGGCTTCGAACTACGAAACCTTTACGTCAAATTCGAAGGATGTTTAGCGTAGTACCTCGTGTCAAAAGATTGACCAAAACAGGATGATTGACTTGAACATCGAAGCAGCGACAGAGAAAATCCTCGAAATGTGCTGGGACCCGACCGCAGACGTCTTTAAGTTCCAATGCAAATTAAATCGGGCCAACCGGGATGTAATGGTGAATAACAAATGTCCTACTAAGACGGAATTTTTGAGCATAGCCATGTCAATATTCGATCCATTGGTTATATATATTAAGCTGTTGCTACACTCAGTCTGGGCATAAGCTGTATGATGGGATGAGCCAATTCCCGAAGAAGGTTTCAATTGATGGAAGCAATGGAAAGCCTAACATCCATCGTTAACCGAATTCAAGATATGTCATGATCCTTACCTCACGTTCGCAAGCAACATCTTTCGCCATTGTGGAAAGCCATGACTTGACGTTTAAGGATAGAACCTTTTGGAGCGATTCAAAATATGTCATCAGCTGGATTAGAACTGAACCCTGAAGATGCAAACAATTTGTGGGATTCCGGATTGCCAAAATTTTGGAGAGCAGTCAGGTAAGTCAACGGCGTTGGGTTCCTTCAAGAATGAACCCAGCTGATGAGGCAACGCGAGAGTTATAATAAAACAATTTTATTTGTATTTTGGTTTAATTTTTATTATAAACTTTCGTAGTACAAACTTTCTTAATCCGAGGTTAAAGAAAAACTAATATGATTCCTTGTGTCTGCCCTCCTTATTATACACAAATAATGATCACGTGACACTATACAAAATAACGGCAGACGATCAGGTGATGTGGTGGTGGCGACATTAGACAAAGGAGAAATCGGGTGACATGTAAACAATGTAAACAACAAAGGATCAGGTGACACGTGGATAGTCACGTGTCACCCAAGGAATCGATTTTAAAGGAATATTTAAAATCGAAAACTTAAAACTATCTTAGACCTTATTATCTTTTACAATACAATACTTTTACAGAAAAAAAAGGTGTGATTACGCAATTCTATAATTATTTTATAAAAATATAGGCATATATATTTTGTAAATAAGGAATCTTAAGTTAGTATGAGGTATCTAGCCCAATATTGGTAATTGCAACTGTAATTCAATTTTCAGAAAAGAATATATATATAGATATATGTATACAATAGCTTTTTTTTTTTTGGGAAGGGAAGGAAAGGTTTAGGAAAATGAATCTTGAATCCTGCGTGTGCAGTATGAAATTGTCATATAATAAATATATCATATGTACCTATTATGATTAACTATGGCAACACTTTCCACCACGCCACACGGAAACGGGAAATGGTCTCTATGCTTGTCTTTCACGAGAAGACAAAGATAAGAGACAAGACACGTCAATCTTGTTGGCGTCTATTAATAAGTTAGTCTTTGACCAATAAAGTGTAATAATTAAATCGGTGTCTTTCATTTCTAATCGTTCATAATAAATGTTGCACACAAGAGAGGTGCAACATCACTGGCGCAGTCGGTAAACGCAAAAACAAAAAAAAAAACGCTTTTTATTCAAAATCTAAGAAGATGTTGGCCGCGTAATATTTAAATAAATGTCAAATTGTGAAAAGAAGTGAAAAAACTGTGGTTCATTGTTATATGAAGTGAAAAAAAAAACAGTTACAAAAGTGACGCCAACTTTGTCATAAAAAAAAAAAAACTCTAAGCAGTTACCAACGCTTACAATTGCTTTACTAAAGTGAGACATAACAGTAATACACAAACATACATAAATGTAAAAAGAAAAATAGATTTCAACAAAATTAAAAACAAAACAGTGAGATCGAACAGAAAAAAGTGAAAAAAGTGTGCTTCATACAACAAGCGAAAAGAAAACAGTTACATAAAAGACGCCAACTTGGTCAAACAAAAAAAAAAACTATAAACATTTACCCACGCTTACAATTGGTTACTGAACAACAACAGTACATTCATCATACGGAATTCTTCAGACTATCCTAAGCTGCCTATCTACTGAAATATTTGAAGCTGGTTTGCGATACTCATTTAATTTTTTTCATTATTACACATTCCTACTTTATCTTATTTCTTTATTGTAAACTATAATCCTTGTATACCCTTCATATCATCTCCATACTTATTTACATATCTTATTAAAATCATTAGTCCACTAGTTCATTTACTTAAATACATACATTCATATATCATACACACATTCATATAATAAATGGTATTGTAATGGAAGTCTTTGAGTTGCTTGTTAAGTGCATTGCACGTATTCAGCCGTTTGACGGTAACGAAAAACAATTGCCCAATTTTATAAATAGAATAGACGCACTGACTCCAATGATAAACACATTAGACATACCCTTCCAAAAAATAGTAGTTGGTTACGTACAAGACAGACTAACTAACGGAGCGAGAGACACTATGTTAAAACATGGACAAGTTGAGACCTGGACAGAACTGAAAGGTGTTCTAAAAAGATTCCATGGTGAAGCGACTCCAATAACGACGCTTCTTGACAAATTAGCCCTGTGCCGTTGTACTGGAACCATTGAACAGTTTTACAACCAACTAAGTGGCTTGTTGATAAGACTTAACAACGCCTATTCACTGAAAGATCAGCTTACAATAGATCAAATTACATGTAATAAAAGAATTGTTCTAGATTGTTTTAAATCAAATTTGCCAGAACCAGTAAGAGGAATTATTATTGTCAGAGATCCTTCTACAATAGATGACGCTTTCAACATTATTCAAACTAACGGTTATTCTACGTATAACAATACAAATAGACATTACTCAACATCGAGCGATGACCGCGAGCAATATCCACGAACCTCTGATTTTAGACGCAGACATTTTAACAGCCAGAATTATGATACCCAAAGACGTCTGCAATTTCAAAATCTTAACAGTCAGCAATATATTTCGAATCAAAATAACAATACAAATTTTCAAAACAGTAACTTGAACAGACAAAATTTAAACACGCAACAAAACTATAGCTCACAACAAAGACTAGGCAACAATAATAATAACAATAGGACCGAACCAATGGACTTTACCGTCCAAAGTCGCCAAACAAATACAAGAGATAACCTAGGTGTTTTTACTCCAAGCCAACGAACCAGGAAAACCCGACAATCTTACCAAGTTTATGACGAAACACCAATGGACATTCATACTAATAATAGTACAGATTCAACCCAAAATTTTCACGGGAACGGACTAAACAGTTACCCTATATAACAATAGACACAAAAATTAAAAAACTTAAATTTGTTGTAGACACTGGTGCTGAGTTCAGGATAATTAACAGTAATCTTTGTCAACCTAAGTGGAAAACACAAATAAAAACACAAACACTAAAAGCATTTGACAAACTTATTAACTGCAATACGAAATGCAAGTTTCCTCTGTTTGAAGTATTTAACTTACAAAATTATTTTGTTGAATTTTTGGAATACCCATTTCATAATAATTTTGATGGCATAATCGGCAACAACATTCTAGTGCCACTGTGTGCGATAGTAAATTATAAATAACGGTTACTAATAACACCCAATGCAAAAATACCTTTTTTTCTAAATACATACGAAGAATTTTATTATAACAAAAGTCATTCTGATGAATTTTTCAACTTATTTACTAATGAAATTACAAAATTGAATGTTCAAGACTTTAATTTCGCTTCTCACCTTGAAAAAACTGACATTCTAAAAATGAAACACTTGTTGAATTCGTTTAAAGACATTTTTTATAACGACAAAGACAAACTTACCTTTACTAGCAACATTAAACACAGGATCATAACAAAAAATGAGATTCCAATCTATACACGGAGTTATCGTTATCCTGAAATACACAGAGAAGAGGTTGATCGACAGATCCACGAAATGCTTGAACAAGGCATTGTTGTCAACAGCAGTTCTCCATACAACGCTCTAATTTGGGTTGTTCCAAACAAAACTGACAACTCCGGAGAGCAAAAATGGAGAATTGTAAATGATTATCGCAAACTAAACGATAACACGATTGACGTTAAGTTTCCTCTTCCGAACATCGATGAGCTTTTCACCAAGTTGGGTAGGTGTCAGTATTTCACCACAATTGATCTGGCTAAAGGATTTCATCAGATTGAAGTCCATCCTGATGACAGATATAAGACTGCTTTCTCAACAGCAAATGGCCACTACGAATTCACTCGTATGCCATTCGGCTTAAAGAATTCTCCTTCCACTTTCCAGCGCCTTATGAACTTCGTGCTAAACGATTTCATAAATAAAATATGCGTCGTATATTTGGATGATATTTTAATTTTTTCCACCTCATTGGAAGAGCATTTATGTTCAATAAGAAATGTGTTTGAACGCTTAAGAGAGACCAATTTGAAATTGCAAATAAGTAAATGCAATTTCGCTGAAAAGTCGACTAAATTTCTGGGCCACTTAATAACAGAAGGAGGCATCAAACCCGACCCACTCAAAACGATGGCCATTAAAAAAATTCCACTTCCGCGTAACATAAAAGAAATTAAGTCATTCCTGGGCATTACTGGGTATTACCGTAAGTTCGTGAAGGACTACGCTAAAGTTGCTTACCCAATGGTAAAATATTTAAAGAAAAATAGAAATTGTATGATGAAAAACGACAGTGAATATGCCGAAGCATTTATCAAACTCAAATCATTACTTGTTTCAGAGCCAATTCTTCAGAATCCAGATTTCACAAAATTGTTCACTTTAACAGCCGATGCTTCAAACTTTGCGTTAGGCGCTGTTTTAAGCCGAAATTCTCGACCAGTTTGTTATGCGTCACGCACACTTAATGATCATGAAATTCGGTATTCAACAATAGAAAAAGAACTCTTGGCGATTGTTTGGTCCGTAAAGTATTTTCATACATACCTGTACGGTAGAAAATTTGTTATTCAAACAGACCATAAACCACTGATTTGGCTCAATAGTTTGAAATTTCCGAACATGAAACTACAACGCTGGAAAATGCAGCTCAACGAGTATGATTTTGATATAAATTATATAAAAGGCAAGGATAACTATGTAGCCGATGGACTGAGTAGACTTTTCTGTAATGACACACCAGATAACATTACAAGTCAAAAAGAGAACGAAAAAAGTGACTTGACAAATTTTGAATTAAATAATAACGAACGTCTAAGTGGCAATGATAATGATATCATGTCCACCGATGCAACAATTCATAGCGCAGTGGAAGACGATTCGCACTATATACATATCACGAAAAATGCAATCAACATTTACAAAAACCAGATATTTTTAGAAATTGGCCCAAAAGAAAAACTTATTACAAAGATAGTCAATAAGAAATGCAAAAACTTTATCTACGTAACAGAAGGTAGCGATTTATTAGAGATAATGAAAAGATTCATTATTGATAGAGGTTTGATGAGTATCTACTGTGAGAACACGCAGTTGTTCCTTAAGTTTCAAAATACTTACGTGAAATATTTTGCTAGTAACAATAATTTAAAACTACTTAGATCATGTAAGAAGTTAGTCGATATAACTGACAAAGATAAAATGTTACAAATTATAAAGAGCGAACACTTAAAAAACAACCACAGAGGAATCTCTGAAGTTTTCCATGAATTAAAACTACTCTACTACTACCCTAACATGCTGAATTTGATACATAAATTTATCAATAATTGCGATTTGTGCAACGTAGGTAAATATGATAGGCACCCTCCAAATTTTCGTTTCGAACAAACCGAATCATAAACTGGATTTAATGACATTGTGCACATGGACATTTGGCATCCTCGCAGAAATGTTATGTATCTAACAATGATAGATAAGTTTTCGAAACATGCTACGATACATAAACTTGGTGACAGAACTTGGGTATATATCCTCAAAGCTATAAAAGAACGATTAATTTATTTAGGTAGAATGAAAAAACTGATTTCCGATGGTGAAACATGTATTATCCACAATGTTGTAGAACAATTCTTGAAAGATAATTCCATAACCTTTCATTAAACAACAGCATTTAATAAGACAGGAAATTCTGATATTGAGAGGCTACATGGAACTCTTAACGAACACTTGAGACTAATTAACGCAAGCAGAAACAAAACTGATTTAGATGACATAGACGAACAAATTTTTAGTGTTATATTGATTTACAATGCGACAATACATTCAACAACCAGATTACGACCAATTGATTTTATAAATAAGAACTTAAGCAAAAATGAAATAGAACAACTAGCACAAACATTTCAAATACAAAAAACTAAAAGAATAGAAAAATTAAATAAAAACAAAGATAACACCTATAATTTATGTGAAAATATTGTAGTAAACAGAAATATTGCAAAGTGTACGCCTAAGTAAAAAAGATTGACAAAATATAACGTAGATGGAAATTATATCACAGATACAAGCAACCAAAGATTAACCAAATATTGTAAGAGACAAAGAAAGAGAATGTTTAAACACCAACAAAATGTATAACAAAATATTAGATTAAATCTTTAAGATGATTGTTACAAAAAAACATATTTTTGTTTTCCAATTTGAATTATTTATGCTAATAATTTACTTAAATTACAAATTAATAATGAAATCATAATAACACACAATATCATTATTAAATCTTAAAGTTCAACTCCTATGTAGGAGTATATTGTAATTTGTTTTTGGTGGACCAAAAACTTACGGGTGGGAGGTGTCATATAATAAATATATCACATGTACCTATTATGATTAACTATGGCAACACTTTCCACCACGCCACACGGAAACGGGAAATGGTCTCTACCCTTGTCTTTCACGAGAAGACAAAGATAAGAGACAAGACACGTCAATCTTGTTGGCGTCTATTAATAAGTAAGTCTTAAGTTAGTCTTTGACCAATAAAGTGTAATAATTAAATCGGTGTCAGTCGTCGAGAAGCTTTCGTTCGCGAATGACATTCCAATCCGGCTTTTTCATAAAGGTTAATTGGCAAAATTCCGAAACGCGGCAGATCCCCGAATTCCGAGGGTATATCCAATCCCTTGGATAAAAAATCTTGCAGCATGAGCAGTACCAGCGCGGGTAAAAATGACCCAAGGGGTAATTATTTTGACCCATTGCGGCATTTGCTTGACGCGGATGAAATGGACGAAGTTATCTCGCCGAGTGAAACGCAAACTAAAAAAGTGTTTATACCTCCTATAAAATTACTCCAGAAAGCTAGTGACTATGTGCATAGTTTCATGAAAACATTAAATATCTCCACCTATTCCATCGGAATAAAAATCGTATGTGAAACTATTGAAACATATAACACTGTGATCGCGTTTTTAAAAGAGAACAATTGTCAATTTTTCACTCATGATATGAAGAGTGAAAAGGCATTCAAAGTCATGTTACATGGAATTGATAACATTGAAGCAAACGACTTAAAGCTTGAATTAACTGAGCGCGGTTTAAAGTGTATTGAAGTTAAGAAAATCACAAAGAACTACGAGAAATATAGTGACACTTTGTACTTAGTTTCGTTTGAAAATGGATCAATTAAATTAATTGATCTTAAGAAAAATGTCCGATCCGTTTTCCACACACAAGTGCGCTGGAGCTTTCAAAAGAAAATTAAAGGCAAACTGACACAATGTCACAATTGCCAAATGTTCGGGCATGGCGAACGTAATTGTCATGTAAGAACATATTGTGGTGTCTGTGCCGGGTCACACAAGACTGCCGATTGCAAGAATCTCAATGTACAGAAATGTGCAAATTGCAACGGCGAGCATAAAGCTAGCGATGTCGCTTGTTCAAGCAGAGCAAAATATTTAGAGCTTAAGAGCAACTTGGCAAACCGACAAAATCAGTCTCGGCATCATACTCGAAAAGCTTTATCTTCAACGCAAGCTTTCAATACAGAACCGGTTCGCAATGTGCATGTTGATCTGTCATCAATGACAGCTTTTCCTCCTCTTCCGCAACGAAGACAACCGACGGGGGGACGTCACCATCAATCGGACGCCATCAGCTGTTTGCAACCACCAAACACACGGGGGACTAATACTCACCAAACAACAGGATTGATCGGATCAAACAGCAATCTTTTTTCTATCGAGGAGCTGAATGTTTTAATAATGGAAATGATATCAAAATTGGCAGTATGTAAAACTAAAAGCGACCAATTTCAAGTTATTGCACAATTAGCAACCAAATTTTTGTATTCTAATGATGATAAGTAATAATATGATAGATAGTTATTTAAATATAGTAACATGGAACGCTAGGGGGATTCGCAATAAAAACGCGGAATTCACAAACTTTTTGAATTCAAAAAACGTTGATATAGCTTTAGTGACCGAAACATGGCTAAACCAAGATCATAATCTATCCACACCAGACTTTAAATGCTATCGAGTTGATAGAACTACTAGACGTGGTGGTGGCGTAGCTATTCTCGTGAGAAGATCGATTCAACACACACTCTTGCCAATCACTAGAACACAATTGGTAGAAAACATAGGTATCAAAGTGAAATTAAATAATCAAAGAACTGTAAAAGTTTTCTGTGTTTACTTTCCTGGTGGCAGTGTGTCAGATATGAAAAAGAATAGTTTAAGAAATGATTTACGTAAACTGTATTCCTTGCATGACGATTTTCTAATCGGAGGTGATTTAAACTGCAGACATAGGGATTGGGGTTGTATGAGAGCTAATGCTTGGGGTAATTTGCTTTGTAATCTGTCTGTTTCCCTACCCATTAGCATATTGTTTCAGTGTAGTCCAACATATGTACCTGCTGGATCACGTGGTTGTCCATCTGTGCTTGATATCTTTGTCACTAACTGTCCTAATATTGTAACTGATCCTGTCGTTTTTAATGAACTGAATTCAGACCATAACCCAGTATTGTGCAAGCTTCTTTTGACTGGAGCAAAAGAGCTTCAGTAAATTTATGATATGAAAAATGCCAACTGGACTCATTATAGAAGTAGTTTAAGCAAAAAGCTTCAACATGTCAATATTAACATAGATGAAATTACATGTAAGCAAGATGTAGATTCTCTTGTTAACACTTTTACAAAACACATCTTGGATTCTGCTGACGAATGTATACCAAAGGTAGGAAAAAAAAATCATTCTTTCAAACTCCCATTGCATATTTTAAATCTTATAAAGATAAGAAATATGTGTAGGAGAAACTGGCAGAGGTATAGGCAACCTTTTTTTAGAAATCAGATGAAATACCTGAACAACATCATCAACAAGCATATATTTCAGTTTCGAAATGAATCCTGGAGTAAGAAGCTCCAGGACTTAGACAAGAATTCGAAGACATTTTGGAACATGGTAAAAATAGTCAGAAACAAGAATAGGCATATCCTCATATTGCTCAAAGAACATTCAAATATCTATTTCACGGACAGTGAGAAAGCCAATGATCTAGCCGTTACTTTTGAGCGTAATCATTGCATATCTCAACATTTGGGTGATGCGCATACTAACTCTGTGGTTGATAGTTCAGTCGAGAGACTTAGAACACTGAACATAAATACACCTGTAGATGCTTACGTAAACGAAGAAGACATCTTGTTTTTTTTAAATAATCTGGTTACTAGAAAGTCTGGAGGATTAGATCATGTCAGAAACATTTATCTTAAGGAACTACCAAAAAAAGGGATCAAAATGATGGTGTATATTATCAACTCCTGCCTTAAAATGCAGTACTTTCCGATGAATTGGAAGCTTGCTAAAGTTTCGCCAATATTAAAAGCAGGCAAGTTAGCGGTTAATCCGGGTAGTTATCGACCGATAAGCCTATTAAGTAACCTGAGTAAGGTTTATGAAAAAATTCTAAAAGTGAAAATTATGAAAATCATTGATGATAACCATATCTTCCCGAATGAACAGTTTGGTTTTAGACGCAACCACAACACTGCCTATCAAGTACAAAGAATTTATAATCATGTTAAAAGTAACCGGTCGATAGGAAAATCGACCGGCATGATTTTACTTGATATTGAAAAGGCCTTTGACTGTGTTTGGCATAATGGATTGATACATAAAATGATGAATCTAAACTTTCCTCCTTATCTGTGCAAAATAATCCTAAATTTTTTGTCTGATCGTCGTTTTCAAGTGCATGTGAATAGTGGCGTATCTACTGTAGTCTACTTGAAGTCCGGAGTACCTCAGGGTTCTGTACTGGGTCCCATTCTCTATAATTTATATACCTCAGACCTTCCAGTTCTGCCTGAATGTGGATTAGCTGTTTTTGCTGATGACACAGCTGTATTTTCATCCCATGATTTTGCTCTCAATATTGAGATCAATCTAAAATATGCGTTGGAAATACTAGAAAGGTATTTTAATAAATGGAAGATCCAATTAAACAAGGACAAGCTGCAAGCTATCTTTTTCACTAGAAAAAGAAAAGCTTGCTGTTTGCCCTCCTCTAATGTACGTATTAATGGAACAACCGTAAAGTTTCAGAATTCTGTTAAATATTTAGGTATCCATCTTGATTCCAAATTAACATTCCAGGAACACATCTCACAGACTGTTAATAAGATTAATATTGCAACGAGAATCCTTTACCCATTTATAAATAGAAGATCATCGCTTTCTCTGCCAAATAAAATAATTATATTTAAAGTTATATTTCAAGCTATTCTTCTTTATGGTTGTTCAGTTTGGGGAAATTCCGCCCATTGCCACATAAAAAAGTTACAAGTAGCTCAAAATAAAGTTCTAAAGTTAATATTAAACCTACCATGGGATTATCCTACTTTACACCTACATAAAAGAGCTGGTGTTGAATCTGTGTCAGAGAGAATAACCAAAATCACTAAAAAGTTTATGAATTCTTGCGCTTTTGCTGACAATCCCCTAGTTAATAACCTGTTTGCAACTACTAGTCAAAATGTATGATTTATTTATTTATTTATTAACTTGTTTGCCTGTTTATTTATTTATTTTTGTATTTTCATTTTAATTATTAATCATTAATTTAATTTAATTGTTTATTTATTAATTTATGTGCTTATTAATGTATTACTTTATTTATTTGATTGTATTAATTTATTTGTAGTTATTTATTTATTGATTTATTTATTTATCTATTTATTTATTTATTTATTTATCTATTTATTTACTTATTTACTTATTTATTTATCTATTTCTTTATTTATTTATTTATCTATTTATTTATTTATTTTTTTTAACTTATATTGAAGGTTTTGTCGTGTTTCCTTCAAAATTCAAATTCTTGTCTAGTTACCTTTTTAAAATGTTTGTAATAACTTCTCAGAAGAAAGATATATAATGAAAATATCAAATCTCTGTAATCAATAGTATATTGTGCAATAACAAAGCCATTGTAAATTTATAACGAAATAAAGCTATCTATCTATCTAAATCGGTGTCTTTCATTTCTAATCGTTCATAATAAATGTTGCACACAAGAGAGGTGCAACATCACTAAATGAACGAGATAACTACGCAAATGTATATATGTTTTTTCTTTTCTTTGTTTTTTTTTTTGTATGTATGTATGTCTAAGTTAATCTGCGTTTCTTTTTTATTTTTTGCTTATGCACTTTGCGTTTGTTTGTAGCCACAGTTATTTCTTCGTTTGAAACTACGTCATGTTTTATGAACTTGGGTGCTAACTTATTCCTTCTGATAGCCGAAAGCCCTAGTGGCTAGTGCTATATAAAAATAATATTATTAAATGGATAATTTATTATAATTTAATACTGTAAATAAATAAATAAATATTCCTTCTATCATCTAATTCATAAATAATGTCGTTTGTTTGAAAACTCGGTGGGTCTCTTCTTGATTTGTTGCGATTATTTATAATGTGTTGCTTGTGAGATAAGCTTCTGTTATGGATTAATTTTGACAGCATTTCGTAATTTTTCATGTGATCGATAAGATATTGTTGGGTAGTTATAGATTGTGAATTCGAAGGAAATGGAGAACCTGTGTAGTAATGTCCTGTTAAAAGCTCGAAGGGACCGTATTTCAGTGTTTGACATATCTCACAATTATTTATGAAACGTGTAATTGAGTTTTTCATATGGGGAAAATAAAATTGCCTTTTCAGGTGGTTGAAAGTTTCATCTATTCCCCTGTGATTCGATTTAATGTGATAATCGTTTATCAACTTATCTTGCTCATCATGAATCGTGACATCAATTAGTTTCGTGGTACAGCGAATAAGTTTTATTTTAGAGTTGCTAAAATATTTAGAATAGACGGTCTGTACTGCTTTAAACGTAGTGTCATTTGCTAGGATAGCTGTTAAACTTTTAGGAGACACGTATTTTTCAAATATACTGACCATTTCCTCTTCATTATTCGTTTTGTGGTGTATTACAGTATGCCTTTTCTTTTTTTGAAAGAGTATTTGACATTTCACATTACGTTTAGATACACATTTATTTTCTTCAAGAATTAACTGATTAGCGAACTCATTGATTGGTCGTTCCGAAATTGGAATGCCATCGTCGAAATTTTCTTGTGCTGAGTGGATCGTAGAAATTTTATCTAGATCATCAACATTATTTATCATCGAAATATTTTCTATTTCGTCTGCATCCACCATTTCGTTAGCGTTAATCTCAACTCTAGATAAGGCGTCAGCGTTCGAGTTTTGACAACCCTTCTTGTAGACAATTGAGTAATCGTACTCTTCTAGCTTGAGTCGCCAACGAACGAGTTTCGCGTTGGGTTCTATAAGAGAGAATAACCATGTAAGTGGCTTGTGATCAGTTACAATCAGGAACTTCCTGCCAAGAATATATGGGCGGAAATATTTTGTCGCCCACACAATTGCCAGCAGCTCTTTCTCGATCGTACTGTAATTTTCTTCGGTTTTAGATAGTGTACGACTTGCGTAACAAATCGGTTTATCTGATCCTACTGGGCCTTGGGACAACACTGCACCTAAAGCTTTATTACTAGCGTCAGTGGTTATATTAAAAGTCTTAGTAAAATCTGGATAAGATAAAATTGGTTCATTGCATAATAGTGCCTTGCACGTCTCGAAACAAGACTTATAATTCGAGTCTAAATTTATTGATCGCCCTTTTCTTAAGCATTCAGTCATTGGCTTTGTTAGTTTTGCAAAGTCCCTAATAAATTATCGATAATAACCCAATAAACCTAAACACGATTTTATTTGTTTAGCAGTTTTTGGTAAGGGAAAATTCATGACGGCACGAATTTTGTCTGGGTTGGGCTTTATTCCATCGGATGTAATTACATGACCGAGAAATGATACTTCTTTGCAAAAAAAAATTGATTTTTCGAGCTGAATCTTCAAATTTGCCTCTCTGAGTCTCTGAAACACGCTTTCAAGATTTTGTTCATGTTCTTGCAATGACGTTGAAAAGACGATGATATCATCCATATAAACTAGACAAAACTTTTGAAGACCTCGAAGTACATTGTCCATCACTCTCTGGAATGTGGATGGGGCATTTCTAAGACCGAACGGCATTCGTATGAACTCGTAATGCCCATTGTCAAATGAAAATGCAGTCTTAGAAATGTCCTCCTCTGCTACTTCGATCTGATGAAAACCAGATGCGAGGTCGAGTGTGCTAAAATATATACATCTACCAAGTTTGTCTAAAATCTCATTTATGTTTGGAATGGGATACTTATCATCTATCGTCTTTTCGTTTAACTTACGGTAGTCAACTACCAAACGCCACTTTTGCTTTCCGTCTGCACCTTTTTTCTTTGGCACAATCCATATTGGGGATGACCAAGGTGAACAACTTTGGAGTATAATACCTTGTTTCAGAAAATCGAGAATATGTTTCTGTATCTCTTCACGCAGTATGTAAGGGTAGCGATAAGACTTGCGATAGATAGGTATGTCGTCTTTTGTTTTTATTGAATGCTTTACTTGATTTGTAAATGAAAGGTTCTGACCCTGTAGAAAAAATGTATCTCTATATTTTTTTCATAAGCTATTTAGAGCGTGATTTTCTTCATGGTTTAAATGATCTGTTTTGAGAACATTGTGTAAGTTTGTATCTTCGCCTAAAGCATTTTCAAAAATTGAGAATGTGTTGACATCTGCCAGTTCATAATTGTCTACAGTAAATGCTTTAACCGGTTGTTCAACGGTGAATGACTGTTCATTTTCCGAAGTATTTAAAATTTCAATGTAAGCAAACCAATTTTTTGCAATATATATAGCTTCAGGTATTAAGAGATCTCTATTAATATAGGTAGATTTTACATAAATACTGCCCGATTTGATATCAACTGGTAAGTGACATATTTTCGGCTTAAACCTGAAATGGCGTATACGTTCTACAGAAAATTAGGTTTGAAATGTACAGGAATAATACTGGAGTTTGATTCTAATATTGATTTCTTCAGATCAATTTTAATGCCAAAGAATTTGATAATATCGGTTCCTATAAGACCATCGAAATAGTTATGGAATTTAAACAAAATGAAAACAAGTTCCTCCTGCGTATTAAATTCCTTCAATCCTTTTATTCGAATTTGCTTATGAAGTGTATGATTCTTAAAAAGTGTTTGTACTTTAATCGGAGTAATGCTCTCAACTGTTTTTGTATCAACAGCTTTTGGATTAATGAATGATTTGTTGCTCCCGGTGTCGATGAGGAACTTTAAAATTTTTCCTTTGTAATTTATGTGCACGTATGGGAGTAAAGAGGAACCGAAAGTGTTAATGTCGATGTAACCAATTGATTTTCCGAGGCTTTTTAGTGAAAATTTCGGTCGTCTATATTGGTCATCGCATCATCAACTACAGCCTGGTTTTGAGAATGCTCTAAATAATGTTCCTCACTTGGATATATATCACGCCTGTTAACTTCAGCATTATATAACCTCCCTGATTCATAGTTTTGTGAATTATTTCTACTAGATAAATTAGTATAGCGGCTATTATTAGTTCTTCCACTCGAAATATATGTTTTAGAAGGTATTTGTTGATTTCCTCTGAAACCTGAATTGAAATGCTGTCTAGATGAATTGTAGGCAGGTCGCCTATCGAAGGATCTTTGAACTAGATCCGTCTGATATATGTTATTTTGGGAGTTATTGAAATATCGTCTAGGCTGATAATAGTTTTGTGAAAAACGAGTTTGAGTTGGAAAATTTTGAGGAAATCTTTGTTGTTGTAGTGGCGACTACTTTGGAAAGATGAAGAATTTTGTTCTTGAAGACAAAGGTTTAATGCCTCAGCCAATTTACTTGGTCCCATGGCTCTTATTGTGAGCCCTAAAGGTTCGTTTAGGCCTGATAGGAAGGCATTTAGACACATGTCTTCGTAAAGGGATTGCTTAGCTTTGGCGACATTACTATCTTTTTCTTGATATCGGATACGGTGTGCCATAGTTGACATCATTTCAACAATTTTTAGATGAAAGTCTTGTGCCGTATCTCGGTCCTGCCTAAGTTGATGGAGGTCTCTAATTAGACTGGTTTCACTTCGTTTGTCCGAATAATGCATAATTAAATTATTTTTAATATCTGACCAGTTTAAAGAAGTACCATACATATTAAGGATTTCGTTTGGCTGCCCAACAATTTTGTTTCTAATAGCACGAAGAATAACGTTGGCATAGCCAGTGCCACTAGCCTCTTCAATTATTGACAAAATTTCTTCGACATTATTAATAAAATCATATAGTAATCGAGGGTTACCATCGAAGGTAGGTAGATCCTTTACTACATCAGGAATTCTAAGCGAATTGAATATGTGTGCTATGTGTTCGGGAGTCATTTTAAATAAGGAAATAGGAAAGGGAAGTTTCAAAAAGAGTATGCAATACAGGTATATACAAAATAAGATTGTTGCTCTATTACCAATATGGACTTACCTCGATTATTTTCATACAATTGATGGTTATCTTGTGGATGGATTCTTGTGATCTTCGTGGATGTTGAATGTATATGTGTACGTCTTCTTTCAGGGGGTGATGAAGTAGTATAGCCAATAGAAAAACTTTCTTGCATCGATACTGCTTATTACCGTATAGAAATTTTGTTTTTGTAGTTTTGGAACTTTGATAAATATGTGTTTTTTTTTTCAGTTTTGTTGTTACTATTATTTGTATATATATTTCTGTATCACTGTTTCTTTCACAATTTAGCACGTTTGATTTTTGTTTTTGTTTTCGAAGTGTATATTGATATATACGCAATTTTAAGAATGTAAGATTATTATGTTTATTTTTGTTCTTACATATATTATTTATTTGTTTTATTTTATATATATATGTATTTTTTTTTATTTGAATTGTGACTTTTTGTTTTACTTTGTTAAACTTATCACTGTAAACTCTTATTTCGACTCCTTCGTGGACAAAACTTGTTTTCTTTTCACTTAAAATTTAATTGTATGTTTCAATTGACACTTGTTTGTGCTTAGGCCACTTTTCCACACTTGGTTATTTTTATTTCACTTGCTGTCTACACGTATGTGCATGGATTTATACACATTATATCAATGTTCACTTCACTATGTTTCACTATATTCTATAGGTACTTTTATTAATTTTGTTTTGTTTGTTTTTTATTTTCACTATTTCACTTATTATCTATGTAGGTTCACAACACGACTGCGCCGGTTATAATAAAACAATTTTATTTGTATTTTGGTTTAATTTTTATTATAAACTTTCGTAGTACAAACTTTCTTAATCCGAGGTTAAAGAAAAACTAATATGACTCCTTGTGTCTGCCCTCCTTTTTATACACAAATAATGATCACGTGACACTATACAAAATAACGGCAGACGATCAGGTGATGTGGTGGTGGCGACATTAGACAAAGGAGAAATCGGGTGACATGTAAACAATGTAAACAACAAAGGATCAGGTGACACGTGGATAGTCACGTGACACAAGAAACGTAAACAACAACATAAACATCGGGTGACTAGAGGGCAGATCTATGGGTAGGGTTGCCATCATGTAGATAACTCAAGCGAAATATCCGCCAAAGCTGAATGTCGAAAGTAAGTGGATTGTGGGCCCGGAATTTCTTCAGCTGCCTAAAAAGGATTGACCTCTACAACCAGATGTCTATAACAGTTAGCCGTGTAATGATGATTTGCGATCGCCGTTTCTGCTACATGCAAATACCGTGAGTAGCATTATTTTTGACTTGTCAAAATTTCGGAAGTTCTCGATATTGCTGAGATGCGCGGCATGGGTACTGAGATTTAAGGATGGTTGTTTGGATAAGCAAATAGAAGTTGAAGAACTATCGGTCAAAGAGCTTGAAGCAGGCGAACTAGTTTTGTGCTTACAGGCCCAAAGCCAATGATATTGCCCGTTTAAATCAAAATTTACCTGTAGAGAAAAGCAGCCATTTGTTTAAATAACGCCATACATAGATGACGCAGGTCTGTTAGAAATGTATGGACGAATCGATGCCGCGACCATACCATTTACAGCTCGACGTCCTATCATCCTGCTCCTGACTAACGAACCTGCCGGTCTCAGCCAATGATGACAATTTGTTGACACCGAACCATTTTCTGTTGGGTGTTACTGACTTCACTGGAACTCCAGGTTAGACCAATGAACGAGCTCTTTGTCTAAAGAAGTCTTAGAAAGTTTCGCATTTGTCAACAGCTCAAGGATCGCTTCTAGAAGAGATGGATCCGAGACTATTTGCCGGTTCTTACCAGAAGATGCAAGTGCTTCCAGCGTGTAGAACCAGTCAAAGTCGGCAACTTATGTCTTATCTGCGTTACCAACGTGGATTCGTGGCCGGATAATAAGAGTTTTTCCAGGCAAGGATGGAAGAATTCGGAATTGAAGACGGAAGTGAAGACAAGCACAGGAACCTTTCGCCGGCCTGCGGTAAAGAATGTTGTTCTTGATGTTAGCGAGGCTTCTGATCCGGAGCGCCTCACAGGGGTGGGATGCCATAGAACTTATAATTACATTCCAAATGTAAACTCGACTCAGGTTTCGATTCCAAAACAAACACAATTTGCAATAATAATAATAAAGACAATAAAAACCAACCTCCGATAGTTCCGCCGACCTCAATTACGCGCCAAAAGAAACCATTTTATTTGTCTTTGGAATTGGAGCTCGAGCGGAGGAATTGCTAAAAAAGCGTAAGTTCTTTTATTCAGATGCAATTTATTCTAATATATATGTATTATCATTCATTCAAAGAATAAACGTTACGTTGAATTCAAAAAGCAATTATTCCTGATTCCTACGTCCATTGCCCGTGGACGGAGTGACAAAATTGTATTCTTCTTTTGTAAAAAAAAAAAAATTCATCAAGAAGAATATCTTGCGCAGCTAGCGTAATCGAATTTCCGCCTGCAACAACTGCAGCCAGGAGAAATTTATTGCCGTTTGACAAGAAACAATACGCATGTCAAGCACCACAACACCTGCTGTTATTGTTCCAACAGCTGCTCACACGTCGACGATTACAATAACAACGACGGTGAGTGCTCAAGTCGCATATGCCACGTGCCCAATGCCCTTCTCAGTGTACAAGCCGTCGCAGCATTCTTAAACCACAAAAACAGCAGCATGCCAATCGGATACACATACAGTGCCAACGTTCTTGCCGCCAATCAGTGCATCGCAGTCATGTATTTGACATCAGTTTACACCAACACAATCCTTCACGCCACTTCCGAGTTTGCCACCACGTTGATTTTCTCAGCAGTCGGAAAACGCAAGTAATGGATATATTCGCAAGCTACAAGACTTACCTCCATTCACAGGCAGACCCGAGGAATGGCCAATGTTCTCAACTTCATTTAGGGAATCTACTTTGTTGTAAAATTTCTCGAAGGTAGAAAATCTACTGCAGCTTCAAAAATCGATCAAACAAGAAGCGCGAACAGTAGTAGGAACATTGCTCATCCCCCTGATAATGTTGAACAAGTAATGGCTGTGCTGGAGTTGGGCAAAGTGAGAGCGATATTTCAAATTCCGGAAGACATAAGATATATTAATATCTTATCTCGTTTTTGTTCGGAACCAATATTCCCCTTGGGGAAACCGAACACCCGGTAAAGAATCCGTTAACGCACTTATAGTGCTAGTTTTTTCTTCATTCTGAGTGATGGTTCAAAGGTCACACTAAAAGAAAAATATTTTGCATCAACAAAACAGAAATGTAACTAAGCTCGACAACATCTTCTGATCCAGCGTCTATCCGAGGAAGAATATATCTCCCTGTGAATGTGATAAAAGCAAATCGCATTAAACTCGCATCAAGTCCTTAAAGGGTTCTATGGGATTAGTAGTAACTTTTCTCATGCATGATATCGGACACCTCTGCTTATCCTTTGTTTTTATTTGACTTACTGCGTATAGCCCTGATCATTGACTCCACTTTTGTGGAAAAGCCCGCACGCACCAGAAGGATTATATTATATAGGTTTTGCTTTTAATTCGTTGTCTTCGATGTAATATATTTCAACAAGGTAAAAAGATTTTCGTTTTGTAATGTAAACATGCTGTCAAACGAAATCAAGGGGCTAGGCACGAGAAAGTCGGGTATCTCTGATTTGAGGGCAAAATTGCACACATAGCTTTACATTTGGGGTAGTTTGATCAGAAGAGTAAGCTTACAAATCATATTTTTTCCTTGGTAGTGCCAAATAAATTTTCAAAACGGTTGACTTACCCGCAAACTTGAAACATTCCATTCAAGTTTAGCAAAGTAAATAGTATTATAACATTCGTAAAACAAGTTTATTTAGTAATTTGAATCTTAAAATTAAAACAAATTTATACAAACTGCGAATTGGCAATGCGGGACATATTAAAATTTAATAACTTCTTCTTGGTCACCATAATTATGTAGAAAAATTTTGTAGAAAAATACGAGATGTATGAGTAATCGATAAATATTTAATGTTATAATGGAAATAGGATAATATTCAAGTGAATTTTATTATTTTTTGTCAAGGTGTTAAGGTATAGACAAAGCCAAAGAAAAGATATATGTACATATATGTGGAAATTTACAGAATTTATATTTCATTGTCATGACATTGGTATGAACTGTTAATAATTATTTACAAACTGAATTTAAAGACCAAATCAAATTACAACGATTGGGTGCGCGCGATGTTTTTTTTTACAAATTTGCCACCAATAGTGTCAAATGTGTAACCGACTGGAAGTTTGTGAAGTCAACATGGTTAAAAACACTTATATTAGTTCAATATTAGAAACTAATGCAATGTATTACCAAAATTTATTCAAACAATAAATCTATCAATCTTACTCGAATAGTTTTTTTTTACAATTTATATGCATAAGTAACTGTTAACAGAAGAAATACTTTTTTTCTCATAGCGGTCCGTTGAATAATATAGGTAATAAGCTTGAACAATGTTACAGCGTTTATTAACTTAACCCAACAAATATAAACTAATTGTGCTTGCACAGTCGAATCCGATCTGCAAAGCCACAACCACCGTTAATGGGATAAATGCCAATGGAACTTCTCACGCCATACGTAAGGCCTTTTACGTACACAGGTCTCGACTATTTCGTGTCTGTGTCTATTGGACCATGGAGAGAGAAGAGATGGGTCCCACTATTTACGTGCATGACGGTGAGAGCTGTGCATCTTGAAATAGCTGCAGATCTTTCCGCTGATGCCTGCGTGCTATGTATTCGCAACTTTGTCAATCGCCGTGGTATTCCGAAACGCATTAGATGCAACAATGGGACCAATTTCATCGGGGCAAAGAAGGAGTTGTTAGTATGCAAAGTGAGTGCAGATATTTTTGACACCGAAGCCATCAAAGCTGAACTTTCGCTAAAGGGCATCGATTGGTTGTTCAACTTCCCATCAAACCCACATGCAGGCGGTTATTGGGAGAGGTTCTCATAATCAGAGCGCCTTAATAGAGGCTTACTAACGAACCTGCCGGTCTCAGCCAATGATGACAATTCTTTGACGCCGAACCATTTTCTGTTGAGTGTTACTGACTTCACTGGAACTCCAGGTTAGACCAATGAACGAGCTCTTTGTCTTAGGAAGTCTTAGAGAGTTTCGCATTAGCAACAGCTCAAGGATCGCTTCTAGAAGAGATGGATCCGAGACTATTTGCCGGTTCTTACCAGAAGATGCAAGTGCTTCCAGCGTGTAGAACCACTCAAAGTCGGCAACGTATGTCTTATCTGTGTTACCAACGTGGATTCGTGGCCGGATAATAAGAGTTTTTCCAGGCAAGGATGGAAGAATTCGGAATTGATGACGGAAGTGAAGACAAGCACAGGAACCTTTCGCCGGCTTGCGGTAAAGAATGCTGTTCTTGATGTTAGCGAGGCTTCTGATCCGGAGCGCCTCACAGGGGTGGGATGCCATAGAACTTATAATTACATTCCAAATGTAACCTCGACTCAGGTTTCGATTCCAAAACAAACACAATTTGCAATAATAATAATAAAGACAATAAAAACTAACCTCCGAATGTTCCGCCGACCTCAATTACGCGCCAAAAGAAACCATTTTATTTGTCTTTGGAATCGGAGCTCGAGCGGAGGAATTGCTAAAAAAGCGTAAGTTCTTTTATTCAGATGCAATTTATTCTAATATATATGTATTATCATTCATTCAAAGAATAAACGTTACGTTGAATTCAAAAAGCAATTATTCCTGATTCCTACGTCCATTGCCCGTGGACTGAGTGACAAAATTGTATTCTTCTTTTTTAAAAAAAAAAAATTCATCAAGAAGAATATCTTGTGCAGCTAGCGTAATCGAATTTCCGGCTGCCAGGAGAAATTTATTGCCGTTTGATAAGAAACAATACGCAAGCACCACAACACCTGCTGTTATTGTTCCAACAGCTGCTCATACGTCGACGATGACAATACAACGACAGTCGTTCACAGAACTCCATTGAGTACAGACGTGTTTCGGCTTCTCAAAAAAAGTGCGGAAAACCTGTCAAGTGTGCAAAGTGCCGACATTAATTATAAGAACCAGTGGTCCAGCGGTAAAGTAATCGACCGTGAACTCGTGGTGCTGGGTTCAACTCCCAAAAAATCCTGTGAAACTTTTTTTTTTTTTCATGACTAAACAGTGAGTGATTTAGAGAAGTGATGGAAGAAATTGAGCTGTCCGCGCTCTCTAAAGCGGACAACAAGAGCATGGAGGAGGCCGAAACATCAGGCCACCAGACTGAGACAAGTCAGAAGAGGAGAAAAAAGCTACAACAACAACCAACTGTAGCCAAGCGCCGTTCGACTGCATCAGGCGATCGTACAGCTAAGCAAGAACTGGCAGCAACAACAACAACAGGAGCAACAGCAGACGTAAGTCCAAATGGACAACCAAAACAACAAGCTGTGCAAAAATGCAAAGCCCTCGACGACGTTCTATATGAGTCGGCAGAGGGCGAAGGTAGATTTTCCTTCGGAAGCAGAGGGAATATATACAGTGCTCTGTCATCCGAGTCGGATGATGAAGAGGATGAAGACAGAGAGGAGCTGGAAAAAGTCAAACGGTAGAGAGAAGAACTGGATGCAGTCATCAAAGCCATCCAACAAAAACTAAGAGCCAGGAGAGCAGCCAAAGATGCCGAATTGCACAACCAAAAACAACAAAAGAAGACGAAGCAGCAGCAACAACAACAGCAGCCGCAGCAGCAGCAACAGAAAGAACAGACCCGTCACCAGCCAAAGGGACAGCGTTTAATGACTGCCAAGAAACATCAACATCCTCTGCAGCAGCAAGAAAAGAAACAGAAGCAGAACCAACCGCAGCCGCAGCAGAAACAGAAGCAGCTACAGCAGGAGAAACAACAACAGAAAACAGCAGCAGCCAAACCAGACAGATGCCCTCCAATTAATGTCTTCGGAATGGAGACGAAGGATGTAGACGCCATATGTAAGTTGGTCACTAAGCATTCTTTTTATATTAAGTATAAGGGACCCTTAAGGTTGTCAGTCCACTGCTTATCAGTGGTTGATTACAATGCAGTTAAAGAAAAGCTAGCGGCGGCGGAGGCCGAGTTTTACTCGTACACCCCAAAAGGGAAAAGATTGCAGACCATGCTCCTTAAGGGCGTGGATCCCGCTACTGATCCCGAGGACATCCTCGCAAAAACCCACATGCAAGGGGAATGTCCCTTAGGGACAGATAAGGTGGAAGGCAGGAGCCAGCTTATGTGCGTAATCTGCAAGACCAATGAACACCCTGCAAACTATCGGGGATGTCCAAAAGTCCAAGAAATCAGGAAGAGCATAGAAGCCAAAAAGAACACAAAAAAGGTAGAAGCGCCTCGTGCTCCAGCTACCGCTGTTACACCGGAAGTCTCCTTCGCCCAAATGGCATCTGAAAGGCAGCCGGTACAACAGACAGTGCCGAAGGTAGTCTCGGTCCCAGTGGCCAGGCAACCTGAAGCTGAATTGGATTTGAAGACGGTTCTGCTCTCGATCCAGGGGCAGATCGCTCAACTCCAAAAGCAGTTCCAGGAGCAAGCAGCGCGGGTAGACCTCATCTACTCGACGTTGTTTGCCGCCCCTAATGCCACAACATCTTAATGGCTGCGCATGCAGCTGGTCACCTTAAGATCCTAGCAGTGAATGTGAATTCGCTGATTAGGACCGAACGTAAATTAACCCTCGGTAACCTTCTGCAATCCCACAATCCAGACGTGCTGATGGCCAGCGAAACTAAGCTGAACCAAACGCGCAGACTCTGGTACAAGAATTACCACGTAATTCGTAGAGACCGGCCCCAATCCTTGCAAGAAGGAGGGGTTGCTCTCTTAATGAAAAAGGGCCTATGTCACAAGGTCGTATATAGTAGCGAAGTGCGAAGATTTCAAGTCCTAGAAACGTGTATTGCACGCATTCCGCTCCAGGGTGGAAAGCGGTTATATGTGATCGCGATCTATGCACCTGACAATCCTGACCTCAATCGCAACTTCATCTCAGAGCTCGATACCCTTTTCACTAGCCTTCGACTGAGCTCGGAGGATAACTATTATATTATTGCAGGAGATTTGAACTCCAAACATAGAGAATGGGGCAATAGAGTGCATAACCCTAGGGGGACCCCACTATATAACTGGTTGGCGGAGCACAATATTGAGTTCAAGCTCGATTTGCTTGCAACCGATAGCCCATCGTTTCCCAGAAGCGGATCTTACCTGGATATATTGCTGATTGACAAACGACTGACGATACTTAACGTACAAAGACGCACGCGGAACTGTTTAACTGCTGTTGAGTACGAGAGTGATCACTGCGGACTCTTCGCTGCTATTCAGCTCCCGAACGAGGTGGAAGAATTGGACGAGTATGTCCAGAGGAACCTTTATAATTACAATAAAGCCCGCTGGCCACGATTCACCAGGACTTTAGCCACAGAACTACGTTCGAGTGAGAGCAACCCTCCAACAAACAGAAACCTGACGAACGAAGAGGTTGACAGGTACCTCATACAAATGGACGATGTAATCAAACGAACTATGGACAAAACTATCCCAAAGGTAGTACAAATTGATGATAGCGATGTTTATCGAAATGCTACCATCGATGCACTTCACATGCACAAAAGTAGACTGCTGTCAAGACTCAAACTCTTGCACAGGCGGTATACAGATCCACAAAGTCCGGATGTCAGGGTACTAAAGTCGGAGATCAAGAACCTCCAACAGTTAATACGAATAAACTATAGCCTGGCTATAAGCTTGCACTGGGGCAATAAAATCCGGGCTGTACGATCTAACAACCCGGGTATGTTCCCGCAAGTAAACAAAATATTTCGGAGAAAAGATCAAAACGACATTCAGAGCGTTAGACTTCCTAGGACGACAAATAACGAACAGTTACTGACTTCTGTTGGTATAGATCCAGATGGGGCAGTACTAGACAATGACTTCTTCGTGGTTGAAGATCCTCAGGAGAAGGTGAAAGCAATCGGTGCTGTCTTCCAGCGAGTGTATACGGTGAACGAGGTTCGTAGACCGAATCACGAACTGGAGGACGAAGCCTTGCTGAACCAAATTAATCTTCGAAATGAGATAAGTCAATGGTCAATGGCGATCTGAGAACCCAGGCTTCACCAGGTTCAATGATGATTACACTGCAAATAGTGCCATCGCCAATGATGGAAGCCACATATTGATTTCTCAAGAAGAGTTGCCCTGTCTGTGTGAATCGATGGTATACCGAATATTGTGCTACGCCATCTCCCCCCCGAAGCGGTGCAGATCTACACAACATTGTTTAACAATGCGCTGAGTAATGCCTATTACCCGAAACATTGGAAAACAGCTGTGGTGCAGCCAATCCCTAAACGGGACAAAGATAGATCAATTCCGACAAATCTTCGGTCGATCAGTCTTCTTCCTTGCATAAGCAAGGTTTTTGAAAAGATAGTCATTCGAGTTCTGAAACAATGGGTTGAGGAAAATAATATCATACCGGACAACCAGTTCGGATTTAGGGCGGGGCATGAAACCATACATGCCGCGTCTAAACTGGTGTCCGACATTCAATGGAATAAAGACAAAAAACAATGCACGGGTGCTTGCCTGATTGGCTTGGAGAAAGCGTTCGACACCGTTTGGTTAGAGGACCTCTTCCTCAAGATGGTCAGGCTCGGCATAAGTAAACCATTGCTATACATGATCTATGACATGATAACAGGTAGAAAGTTCGTCGTGAAAAGTGGCGATGTAACTTCTGCTACGGTCTTTGACATCAAAAACGGTCTGCAACAAGGAGCGGTTGGTTCGCCGATCCTGTTTTCAATATTCACTGCAGATCTGATAGGTTCAATGCCGCACTTAATTGCGTACGCCGACGATTTAGTGGCGTACAGATCAGGTCCGAAGGTCGAAGAAATAAATATCTCGTTGCAAGGTGACTTCGATCATATTCAGCGATTTTGCGACGACTGGAAGTTGATTATCAACTTCCGGAAGTATGAAACTATCCTTTTCAGAACCCCGTTGTACATGGCATCATGGGATACGCGCACAAACTGGCGTAAGTTCGGCATTGTTGACCCACAGGGACGCCCTTTAGATGTGAAAAGTGTAGTTAGGTATCTTGGCATTTGGTTGGATCAATATCTGTATTTTAACAAACATATAGATATTGCTCTGGCCAAAGCTAAAAAGGCCTTTGCTGTGGCAAGGAGGTTGTTTTACAGCAGCCAACTTGATACCAGAGTGAAGGTAATCTGCTACATGGCTCTCATACGGCCAATTATGGCATACGGTTGTCCAATGTAGTTCAACGTGAGTCCTTCCCAGATCGAAAAGATGAGGTCGTTCGAGAGACAGTGTCTTCGGACTTGTCTCCGGTTGTATCGTACACCCGAGTCTCAG
Organism: Eristalis arbustorum; assembly: GCA_916610145.1. NCBI lineage: Eukaryota > Metazoa > Arthropoda > Insecta > Diptera > Syrphidae > Eristalis > Eristalis arbustorum. The sequence continues at coordinate 51,587,713 of OU744319.1, read as the reverse complement.
TACAAGAAGTACTATCCCAACGAGGTCCTGTACAACGAGGCAAACCTCAACAGGATAGATAATTTTATTATTAAGCTGATCAGAAGGCACATTGCACGAGCTATGACTTCAACCAACAGTCTGATCTTTGGGGCTTACTACCCCAACGTTATGTATCATGAGAGAGTGCGCCTTACCGGCTTTATTCCTCCTGAGGCGTTCCTCTATCTCGACACAAATGGCCTAATACAGGATCCACACGGATATCCTGTAATCTTCCACGTCGTACGCCGACCAGTGAACAGGCGACTCCAATACGAACGGGATGTCGCTCGCAGTCGCGAGGATCTCCTCCGGTTCAGTAGAACGATCTCTGCTCGAGACAGGAGAGAGTCTGCCAAAGAACGGCAATTTTACTGGTGGTTACACCAAAACCTGTCTCCGCCGCCGATAGCTTCTCATATTGACGCGCGAGTTGACCATAGTGGCCCTTCGCGTGGTTACACGCGGTGCGAAGGCTTAGTAAAGGTCAATGACTCAAGGGAATTTATTCTCTATGAGGAGACCCGAAGCTAAGATGTAACCAATCCTTCCCTCCCTCCCACGACATTCCATCTCTCCCCTCCCACGCCGGTGGGCTGGATCAATGTGTCATACGACCCGTGCCGAGGATCAGCCTGGCTGGGGGCCCACCTAAAATAATAGCTCAGTCGGTAACGGAGTATCTGGGTGCACTGGCACACTCCCAGATTAATCCTGCCCTAGTTGTGTAATGCGGATCTCTGCACAGCCGGACCTTCCTTTTCTCCGCTACTCGTGGGACTAATATGAACACAAATACACAAAAAACAAAAACCAACAAAAAAGAGACCGGTACTCCCTCGCCGGCTGGAAGTCCTTCCAGACCATCCTTGACTCCTGAAGTGCCGACGGATAAGGCGGCTCAAACCGCCTTAAAGACTGTCAAGGGCAGCGTGGAGTCTCCTAAACCAAATACCTGCACGGTAACTCCCACTAAGAGTTCCTGCACGGATATAACAATCTCCGCCCGCGGAGTTGCCTCCTCCTCGAAGGTCCCAGGACCTTCACTCAAAAGATACAGGGAGAGGCGTTCTGCTGCCCGGATTTTGGAGCGCCTTAAAGGCATTCCACCGGAGAAGCTAAACGACAGTAGCAAGAGGTCGTTAGCTTGGGCTACTAATGTAGTGAAAAGCCAACCACAGGCGGACACTACCAGGGGCACTACGCCCAAACGCGCCAGGTCATTGGAGGCGTCACCCTCGGAGCCTAAAAGGCTGAAACCGAGTGGTGAAACAATAAATATTGCCAGTAGGCTCAACAGGCCGTATAGTGAAGTGCTGAAAGGCGAAATCACTTACGCCGTATTAGATAGAGGGCACGCTGACTGCGCCATCTCTCCACTGAATTGGAAGAAGGTGGAGTCAGCGATTAATGACATCTATCTGAGCCTGGTGCTGGAAAACGGAGGCCTTGCACCTGTAGGGCGTGACGGAGGATGGCACCAGGGTCATATTAAGCTCGTGACTTTCACGTGCCAGAGATCGGCTGATCTCTTTAAAAAGCCATCAGCAGACTGGATGAGGTGTGGAAGGGGGCGCGGCTCGAGGTCGTAACGAGGGATCAAATCCCAAGTAGACCAAGAACCCGCACTTACCTTCCGCGAAGCCCCTCAGACCCTGCTACAATCCTAAAGTTCATCCAACTTTGCAACCCAAACCTTCCTACCCACAATTGGAAGGTTGTCAAGCTGGATGAACTAAAGGGAGAAACGAGGTCCGCAGTGATAATAATAAACAATGAATCACTGGACCCACTTGCCAAGTCGGAAGGTGTCATCCACTACGGCTTTGGGACGATCACCCTGAGGGTGTATAAAAAGGATGGGGAGACAAGCGCGAAAGCGGAACAGCCTCCCTCCACCTCTGCTGCTTCTTCTTCTTCTTCTTGATTGGCGCTACAGTCCGGGGTGGACCTGGGCCTCAACTAACATGCCTCTCCAGCCAGCACGATCTTTCGCCAGCTGCCTCCAGCTGCGCACACCAAGTTGGTTGAGGTCCTTTTCAACTTGCGTGCGCCATCTAGTGCGAGGACGTCCTCTGTTGCGCTGTCCCAATGGCTCGGTGTCGAAGACTCTTCGGGCCGGAGCTGTGGTGTCCATCCGCTCTACATGACCTAGCCATCTTAAGCGTTGGATCCGAAGACGCTTAACTAGGTGCATGCCGCTGTACAGCCCGTATAGTTCGTGGTTGAACCTTCTCCTCCAAACGCCATCAACGCAAACAGGACCAAAGATCGTACGCAGAACTTTTCTCTCAAAACAACCAAGAGCTTCTTCATCCGCTTTCAATAGCGTCCATGTCTCTGCGCCATAGAGCAGGACTGGGATGATCAGGGTTTTATACAAGCTCAATTTGGTGTTTCGAGAGATGGCTCTGTTACTCAGTTGCCTCTTGAGCCCAAAGAAACAGCGATTGGCAAGAGTAATTCTGCGCTTGATCTCGGTACTGGTGTTGTTGTCCCTATTTACTCCGGAGCCTAGTAAGACGAAGTCCTTGACTACCTCAAAGATTCTGCTGCCCAATATGACGCTCTGTCCGAGACGTCGATGTTGTGCGTCCTTCCGTGATGACAGCATGTACTTTGTTTTGCCCTGGTTTACCGCTAGACCCATTTTAGCCGCTTCCGCTTCAATACTAGCAAACGCCTCATTGACGGCTCGCTGTGTTCGTCCAATCACGTCAATGTCGTCCGCGTAAGCAAGCAGTTGAACGGACTTTTGGAAGATCGTACCTCGGGTGTTTACGTTTGAGTTTCGCACGATCTTCTCAAGTATGATGTTAAAGAAGTCACATGACAGCGTGTCGCCTTGCCTAAAACCTTTTTTGACATTGAAGGTTTCGGTGAGTTCGTTACCGACCTTGATGGAGCAGCGAGAGTTCTCCATCGTCATCCTGCACAACCTGACGAGTTTGGCAGGAATGTCAAAACTAGACATGGCGCTGTATAGCTCGTCTCTATGCACGCTGTCATATGCGGCCTTGAAATCGACAAATAGGTGGTGGGTGTCGATCTGCATCTCTTGAGTCTTTTCCAGGATCTGCCGTAATGTGAAAATTTGATCGATAGTGGACTTTCCTGGCCTGAAACCGCACTGATAAGGACCTATCAGGTTGTTGACAAAGGGTTTCAGGCGTTCACACAGAACGGCAGAGAGTATCTTATAAGCGATGTTAAGGAGGCTGATCCCTCTATAGTTGGCGCAGTCAAGGGGGTCTCCTTTCTTGTGGACCGGACAAACGACGCTGAGATTCCACTCATCGGGCATGCTTTCCTCCGACCATATCTTACAGATGAGCTGGTGCATGCGCCCAACCAGGTCATCTCCAGCTGCCTTAAACAGTTCCGCGGACAATCCGTCCGCTCCAGCAGCTTTGTTCGACTTCAGTCTAGAAATCGCTTTCTTGACTTCGTCTAAGTCGGGGGGACGGAATTCGTGTTCATCATCGTCCAAATTGAGTGAAACATTCTGCCTGACAGCGGAATTTGTGTCGTCATCGCCGTTACAGAAATGATTTTTCCAAATTCTCAGCATCGACTGCGATTCTACTACTAGTTGTCCATTTTCGTCCCTGCAGGCTTCGGTCCGAGGTCTATATCTTCCTGATACTTGTTTCACCTTTTGGTAAAACTTTCGGACCTCCTTCCTGTCGTAACACCTCTCCATCTCCACGACCGCGAGCTTCTCATACTCTTTCTTTTTTCTTCTGAGAAGCCGGTGCTCTTCCCTTCTCTTCTGTTAGTAGAGCTCACGAACAGCTCTCGTTGTTCGATGCAGCGTTGCCTTGTAGGCCTCCTGCTTGGCTGCATGTACCTGCCTGCACTCGTCGTCAAACCATGGGTTCCTTCTGGGTGGTGTCGTGAAACCCAGCACATCAGTGGCAGCTTCTTTGATGGCTTTTTGACAACGTTTCCATTCTTCTTCTATTGAAAGTGCAGGCAGCGTCGAACTTTCAGAGAGTTTCAGGGAGACTCGGTCGGCAAAGTTCCTAGCGGTCGATTGCGATTGTAGCTTTCTGACGTCAAACCGTAGTGTTCTTTCTCGACTCCGTACTTCTCTCGATATCCTCATCCTTACCTTGGCTACAACAAGGAAATGGTCCGAGTCGATGTTGGCTCCTCGGAACGTTCGGACATCGAGAATATTGGAGGAGTGTCTGACGTCGATCGCAACGTGATCAATCTGGTTGACGGTTGATTGATCAGGAGACCGCCAGGTCCCCTTATGGATGTTGAGGTGTGGGCACCGCGTGCTCATCACAGAGAGGTTACGCCCCGAGGCGAAATCTACCAGCCTGAGTCCGTTTCCGGATGTGTTGTCGTGCAGGCTGTGTTTTCCGATGACTCTAGCAAAGATTTCTTCCTTGCCCAGCTGTGCGTTGAAATCTCCTAGAACGATCTTGGTGTCATAGCTGGGGCATCGATCGTATGTTCTTTCTAGGAGATCATAGAAGTCATCCTTGATATCGTCATCCTTCTCCTCCGTCGGGGCGTGTGCGCAGATCAGGCTGATGTTCCCGAATTTAGCCTTGATGCGGATTGTTATGAGGCGCTCGCTGATATAATCAAAGCTTAAGACTTTTTGCCTAAGTCTGCCTCGAACAACGAATCCGCATCCAAATAAGCGCTGCCTTCCCTCTTTGTAGCAATCACCGTAGTAAAAGTCGCAGTTTCTCATCTTCCTTTTGCCCGGCCCATCCCATCGCATCTCCTGGATGGCGGTGACGTCTGCTTTGTAGCAGTCCAGGGCCTCCGCGAGTTCATCGGCTGCACGTGGTCTGTTCAGGGACCTCACATTCCACGTGCAGAACCGAAAATCATTGTCCTTTGATCGTTTGCTGGGGTCGTCAACTTTGAATCCGTCCATATCCGAGGCTTGTTGTCGGTTCGTAACCATTGGTTTTTTGTGTGGTGAGGGAGTTAACCTCACGCACAACCTACAACTGGTAGGCCAGGCCCATTATTTGACCCTCGGGCAGAGGGGGATCGCTGCATACATTGGTTCACCACACAACGGTTGTTGTGATGGTTATCCAGGGGCGCCACTAGGAGGCTGTATGTCAACTTGACTTATGGACAAGCAGGGATCGCGCTGGCATCCTACCAGGTTGGGTGCAGTCAGCAACTTTGCCCTGTGTACATAAGCCCATGCCCCCCTCTGCTGCTTCAACTGTCGGTAATATACTGACGGCGGTAGCAGAGGAGGAGAAAGACCGTCCTGCTTCAAGCGAGCCTCAACCCTCTACTTCAGGCTCCATCGTGAGGGCAACCCCTGTAGCCAATATGGTACCGATGGAGGTGGAGGAGGAGGGCTCTGGCACGCAGGCGCTGACCCATATCCTGGGTAGCCATGGTCAGGAAGCTGATGATATTGGCCTCTCCGACCTGGAATTAGCCAGCACCCCGCCCAATAGTCAGGAAGACTCTCTTCTGGAGTCTGACACCGACGATGAGGCTAACTCAACAGTGGTGGAGATTGTGTCCGGAACCAAGACGGACACGTTACCCGACAGCTATGCTCCGGGTGACACAGATTAATCTCCACCACTCCATCGCGGCCTCGGCCGCTCTTCTTCTCCGCGCTAACACCTGCGGAGACGACATAGTCCTGGCCCAGGAACCCTGGGTAGTCAACGACATAGTTCGTGGACTAGGACTCAGCAATTCAACCTCTACTATGTAAGGAATGAAGGTAAGCCAAGAGCCTGCATACTTACAAAGAGTTCTTTGAATACTCACATTCTCTCCCATCTTAGCGATCGAGACTCAGTCACTGTTTGCCTGGAGGCAGGCAAAACCAAACTATGGCTAGTCTCCTCCTACATGGCCCATGACCATGGGGAATGTCCGTCAGAGACACTGAAAAGAACGATTGCTGAGGCGGAAAGAACAAAAACCGCGCTAATCCTAGGCTGTGATGCAAACGCCCATCACACAATATGGGGAAGCACGGACATCAACGAAAGAGGTGAGTACCTTTTCAACTACCTTATAAGTAGTAGATTAGACTTGTGTAACCAAGGTAATACACCTACCTTCGTAACTAGGAATAGACAGGAAGTCCTAGACCTTACACTCGTGTCTGACCATATAGCGGATAGAATCAGCAATTGGAGGGTATCATCCGATCACTCCTTCTCTGATCACCGCTATCTAATGTTCAGTATAGCGAGTGCGCCCCCATCCCCAAGGGTCTTTAGAAATCCTAAGAGAACCAACTGGGACAGATATAGAGAGATTGTTGCGGCAACAATGTCGAGCACCAACATCTCCATCCTGAGCAACCCCCACTGATCTCGAACATTCGGTGGACAACCTCACAAAAACTCTCAACAATGCAATGGCAATGTCATGTCCAATCAGCAGGCAAAGAGGCAAGTCTAAACCTCCCTGGTGGAACCATGAAATTGACCTTTTGCGCAAGAGTTGTAGAAAGCTCTTTAACAAGGCGAAGGGCTCTCGTGATACTAAGAGAAGTCTCCGAGGCTTCCAGGCTAAGAAAGATTCTGGCATCATCCCCTAAATCGCCTAGCTTCCTACAAAAACCTGACGGAACCTGGACCACATCCAGCGAGGAAACCCTCAGTCTCCTTGTTGATACACACTTTCATGGCAACTTCCCGATTAGAGCCAATAAGGAAGTGGTATCTCCCCCAAAAACTTCATGTAACCTTATAAATGTCAGCCACACCACTATCATGTGGGCACTGACAAGCTTCAAACCCTTCAAGTCAGCGGGACCTGACGGCATCATCCCGGCGGAGCTCCAAAGAACAGCTGACCTCATCATGCCTTGGATTCTTAGCATATTCATAGGCTGTATGAGTCTCAGTCATGTCCCCAGCTCCTGGAAAAGGGTCAAAGTAGTGTTTATCCCCAAAGCGGGTAAATACTCCCATGCCAAACCAAAGGACCTCAGGCCAATAAGTCTCTCCTCGTTTCTCCTGAAAACCTTGGAGAAACTTATAGACCAATATATCAGGCATGCTATCCCAGCATGCAGACTCTCATCTGCACAAAATGCCTACAACAAGGGCAAATCTGTAGAAACAGCCGTCCACTCTCTGATAGGCACCATCGAAAAATCTCTCGAGTTCAAAGAATACACACTTGTGACTTTTCTCGACATCGAGGGTGCCTTTAACAATATCAACCTGGAAGCAATTTCACTTGCGCTTAGCAACCTCGGGATCGGAAAGCCCCTAGTGGCCTTCATTCATCAGCTACTCACCACCAGAGTAATACACTCTCAGATGGGAGACGCTAAGATCCATAGAGGAGTTAATAGGGGCACCCCACAAGGAGGTGTTCTCTCACCCCTTCTTTGGAACGTAGCGGTAAATGAACTGCTACTAATACTGGAAGAGGTAGGGTGCAAAGTTATTGCGTATGCGGATGATATTGCCATAGCGGCATCCGGCAAATTCGTCTCTACTCTAAGAGACATAATGCAGAATGCCTTTGACAAGCTAGAGGCATGGACACAAACATGCGGACTTGGCGTCAACCCACAAAAAACGGATATCGTACTCTTCACCAAAAGATACAAAATCCCCCAATTCGACCCCCCACTGCTGTGCGGCACCACATTACAGCTAACCACCAGTGCGAAATTTCTGGGTCTCACTCTCGACAGCAAGCTAAACTGGAAGCTCAATATCCAGGAAAGGGTAAAAAAAGCCTCTTCTGCACTTTTTTGCTGCAAAAAGGCCATTGGATGCAAATGGGGCCTACAACCTCGCATCGCTCACTGGATTTACACCTCTATTGTCAGACCGACACTTTTGTATGGTGTCTCAGTTTGGTGGACAGCACTAAACAAGGCTATAAACTGCAATGCACTCAACCGAGTACAAAGACTGGCCTGCCTGTGTATCAGCGGGGCACTGAGAAGTACTCCGTCAGACGCACTGAATATTCTCCTCCACCTTCCACCTCTGGAAATATTCGGGAAACAAGCAGCAGCAAGTACAGCCATGAGACTCAAAACACTTCGATTGTGGTCCGAACTCAACACTGGCCACTCAACCATTCTCAAGGAATTTAACTTCCTACCTAGCGACACCGACCGCCTACTACCCCAGGCCATCTTTGAAAAGAAATTCTCAATCAGTATTCCCTCCAGATCGGACTGGATGACTGATATGCAAACACTGAAAGATCCTTTGCGCATCTTCACGGATGGTTCAAAGACAAAAGAAGGGGTGGGTGCGGGTGTCTATTCACAAGACCTCAATATTGCTATCTCCGTGAAGCTCCCTGATCACTGTAGCGTTTTTCAGGCAGAAACCATAGCGATTAAAGAGGCGCTGTCCTGGCTTAAAAACAATGTGATATCAAGAAGGGATATCACCATTTGTTCCGATAGTCAGGCCGCCATAAAATCCCTGGACAACGTAATGTTCTACTCTAAAACATCCCTTAATTGCAGGCTGTCTCTTAACGAGATGGCCGAGCATTTTAACATTCACCTCATGTGGGTGCCGGGACATTGTGACATACCAGGAAACTGCAAAGCCGACGAACTCGCTAGGTGTGGTACAACCTCATCCCTATCGATAGAAGGGGTACCACCTTCCATGCCGATCGCTACAGCCTATCATCTTTTAAAGATTCATACAATCAAAACCACCAATGACAAATGGCTAGAAGGCACCACCTGCCTTAAAACAAAAGAAATCTGGCCATCACTTAACCTAAAACGGTCACTCAGTCTACTTGGACTCAGCAAGCCCTCAGTAAGGACCCTTATAGGAGTCATAACCGGGCACTGTGTAATTGGCACTCATGCACGCAGGATGGGTGCACCATATAACGATTTTTGCAGAAGCTGCATGGATGAAGAGGAGGAAGAGAACACTCATCACCTTCTCTGCTCCTGCAGTGCTCTTGCCAGTCGTAGGTTCCTGCATCTAGGAGCCTACTACTTCAGCGATCGTAACGAGCTAAAAAGTGCCAGCATTGGCCAACTAAATCGGTTCATCAGCAGCACCAACTGGTTCCAGCGTTAGGAGAAGTCAATCCGCGTGGTATCACAATGGGCCTATTCTGGCCTAACTGTGACTGCTCTGCAGCAGTCAGCCACTACAACCTAACCTAACCTAACCTGACTATAGTGGCCAACTTACATAGGTTATAAGTTAGAGCGTAAGAAAAAAAATAAAAAATTTAAAAAAAAATAAAACAAAAAATGTGCACCACGGCGTATAAATGATATATGTTAGGCCTATACACAACATATACGCCCTGGTGCACGCGTCCGTGTGCCACGGACATAGTTAAGTACCTTAAGTTTTAATGTAAGGTTAAGTTAGTTTAAGATAGATAAAATAATAAAAAAAAAAGCCAAGTTTTTTTTTTAAAGTTTTCTTGGCCAATAAAACTAACAGAATTCAAAATATGAAAAGAAAAAAAAAATGCTTAAGCCGAAAGGCATTAATTAAATTTAGTTCGTATTAGCTTACAGTACCCGTATAGGGTCAGTAGGTTAGATGTAAGAACGTTTGTCCAGTTAGTTAAGCTAGTTTTAAGCATTTTTGTCTAGCATGTAAGCAAATGAATTGAAAACTAAAAAAAATGAAAAAAAACAAAAAAGAAAAAAAAAAACAATAACAACGACGGTGAGTGCTCAAGTCGCATATGCCACGTGCCCAATGCTCTTCTCAGTGTACAAGCCGTCGCAGCATTCTTAAACCACAAAAACAGCAGCTGCTCGCATCAACTGCTTAAATGATTTTATGGGATTAGTAGAAACTTTTCTCATTCATGATATCGGACACCTCTGCTTATCCTTTGTTTTTATTTGACTTACTGCGTATAGGCCTGATCATTGATTCCAAAAGCCCGCACGAACCAGAAGGATTATATTATATAGGTTTTGCTTTTAATTCGTTTTCTTCGATGTAGTATATTTCAACAAGGTAAAAAGATTTTCGTTTTGTAATGTAAACATGCTGTCAAACGAAATCAAGGGGCTAGACACGAGGAAGTCGGGTATTTCTGATTTGGGGGCAAAATTGCACACATGCCTTTACATTTGGGGTAGTTTGATCAGAAGAGTAAGCTTACAAATCATATTTTTTCCTTGGTAGTAAATAGTATTATAACATTCGTAAAACAAGTTTATTTAGTAATTTGAATCTTAAAATTAAAACAAATTTATACAAACTGCGAATTGACAATGCGGGACATATTAAAATTTAATAACTTCTTCTTGATCACCATAATTATGTAGAAAAATTTTGTAGAAAAATACGAGATGTATGAGTAATCGACAAATATTTAATGTTATAATGGCAATAGGATAACATTCAAGTGAATTTTATTATTTTTTGTCAAGGTGTTAAGGTACAGACAAAGGCCAAAGAAAAGATATATATATATGTGGAAATTTACAGAATTTATATTTCATTGTCATGACATTGGTATGAACTGTTAATAATTATTTACAAACTGAATTTAAAGACCAAATCAAATTAAAACGATTGGGTGCGCGAGTTATGTCCTTTGGGGAGCGAAAGCGAATTAAAAAAACACTTTAATTAATTTTATTTATAATTTTTATTTCTTTATTTAATTCCTTTTGCTAATTGTGGTGTGATCACTCTCACTGTTTCCATTCAACTTCGCTTCATACGACGCGTTGTTATCTTGTCTCCCAAGATCCAACGGTAACGTCTCGTGGCTTGCTTTAGGATTTCTAGAAGCCGTCAGCCGATTGGCTGATTGGCTGGTCTTGTTTACAAGCCGTCGTTGGCTTGGCTATGGTAAGCCGCTATTCTGTTAAAAGCGATGCAGCCTGAATACATAGTGGGTTCCGTGACAGGGTGGCACGTAACTCCTACCGCCCAAAAGCGAACTTTAAAGGTTCAAAAGTTTCGCTTATAGTTGAGTCTTACTCTTTCTGTTAGTATCTATTTATAAGGAATAGGGAAAGGGTATGGGTGAAACTTGATACTTGTTGCTCTGTATTTTGATTTATTTGAATTTAAGAGAGAAGAAGAAGAAGAAAAAAAATGAACGTCTATTTCGAACAAACCAATGTTGAGGGAATTCACACAAAATTATATTAAAAGCTCGTAATAAATTTGTAATTTTATTACTAATGATTGTTTTAAGTAAACTTTTTTTTTTCTTTTTATCTTTTGTTTGTGTACTTTTCTTTTATTTGTTTGAACTGTAGTTTTGTCGTTTCTTTACACTAAATGTTCTGTGAATTAAGCTGCAAGTTTATTCCTTCCATATGTTTTTAAATGTTCTCTTAAATAATCTTGCCCTGTATTCGTCATTTTTTCCGTTGTGAAAATACTCCTTGTCGCTACATGACCGTTTAATAATTCAAATGGAGTCAGTTTGGTAATTGAATTTATAGAATTATTATAACTAATTACTGCTTCGTCGACAATCTCACTTATGAGCTTATTGGGAAAGTTTGCTTTAATGATTCTTATTAGGTCTGTCAAGGTGGAGTGAAACCTTTCTACAGACGAATTTCCAGTGGAATTTTTGGCACACGTTGTGTGTAGGTTTATGCTGTATGCATTCAAAAAATCTTTAAAAAGTGACGAAAGAAATTCGTTACCATCATCCGTGATTACCTTTTCAGGAATTCCGTGGTGTGAAAAAAAATTTTTGAGGGATTGCACTATGTTAATACTATTTCTAGATGATAATAAATAAACGCTTGAGAATCTACTAAATTTGTCAATTACAGTTAAGAAATGTTCGTTATGAATTGAGTAAATATCTAAATGCAAAATTTGTAAAGGTCTTGACGGGGTTTCGGTTAATTCGAATTTGAGGGGTTTCACTTGACGGTCATATTTGTATTTTTTACAAGTATCGCAATTGTTTACTATTGTTGACACTACGTTCTTCATATTAGGAAAGTAAAATGTTCTTTTAATATGTTCTACACTCTCCGCTATCCCTCTGTGGTTTGATTTTTCGTGGTAAGTTCTTACTATTTGTTCTTGTTCATCACGTTGGGTCACGTCTTTCAGTAAGATGTTGCTTCTAACGAGTTTCAGTAGGCCATTATTAAAATATTTTGAGTACACCTTTTGAACGACCTTAAAGGTCTTATCATCCGCAAGGATGGCTGTCACTCTTCTGCCGTTAGTAAAATTTCGCAGGATTTCAACCATTGCGTCCTCGTTGCAGATGTTGCGGCCTTCAATTCGATGCCTTTTTTTCTTCTTGAAGAGGATACTCAATGTTGCATGCAAATTATTTCTCTTAGGATTCTCTATAATAATAAGTTGATTGGAAAATTCATTAATCGGCCTTTCGGATATTGGAATTCCATCATCCATGTTTTCGTGACCAGAGTGAATAGTATCCAAATTTTCCAATTCATCAATATTATTATCAAGAGATACCGAATCTAGAGTATTTGATTGCATTTGACTGTGTTCATTTATATGGATCTCGACTCGAGACAGTGCATCGGCATTAGAGTTTAATTTTCTACATTTGTGTACTATGCTGTAGTTATATTCTTCCAGAAATAACCGCCAACGAACTAATTTTGAACCAGGTTCTTTAAGGGAAAAGAGCCAGGTTAAGGGCTTATGATCTGTAACGATCGTAAATTTTCGACCTTAGAGGTAAGGACGAAAGTATTTCGTAGCCCAATAAATTGCTAATAGTTCTTTCTCTATGGTACTATAGTTTTCCTCGGATTTGGGCAAGGTGCGACTTGCATAGCAAATCGGCTTGTCTGCTCCAATAGGGCCTTGGGATAGTACCGCGCCGATTGCAATGTTACTCGCGTCAGTTGTAAGATTGAATGGCTTTGCAAAATCGGAATATTGTAGTATGGGCTCGTTACATAAAAGAGCCTTACAGTTTTCAAAACAATTCATATACCTTGAATTTAAGACGATTTTATTGCCTTTCCGAAGACATTCTGTCATAGGCTTAGTTATTTTAGCAAAATCCCTAATGAACTTCCTGTAATAACCTAGCAAACCTAAAAATGACTTTATTTGCTTAGAAGTACGTGGTACAGGAAATTTTTTTATTGCAAGGATTTTTTCCGGGTTTGGCTTAATCCCTTCAGATGTAATTAAATGCCCAAGAAAAGACACCTCCTTTTGAAGAAACTGAGATTTGGTTAACTGTATCTTGAAATTAGCGTCCCGCAGTTTTTCAAATACAAGTTCTAAGTTTTGAGTGTGTTCTTGGAGCGATGTTGAGAAAACAATTATGTCGTCCATGTAGACGAAACAAATTTTCCCTTGCAACTCTCGCAGAACGTTGTCCATCACTCTTTGGAACGTTGAGGGGGCGTTTTTCAGACCAAATGGCATTCTCACGAACTCAAAATGACCATTATTTACCGAGAAAGCTGTTTTGGGTATATCTTTTTCATCTACTTGGATTTGGTGGAATCCGGACGCTAAATCGAGGGTACTAAAATAAACAGATTTTCCTAATTTATCAAGGATCAAGGATATCAAGGATATCGAAGACGTTTGGGATAGGATATTTATCATCTATGGTTCTGTCGTTTAATTTCCTGTAATCTATAACCAATCGCCACCTTTCCTTGCCGTTAGGATCCTTCTTTTTAGGCACCATCCAAATTGGAAAAGACCAAGGAGAGAAACTTTGGCGAATGATACCTTCAGTAAGCATTCTTGAAACCTGTTCTTGAACTTCTTCTCCAAGCACATACGGATACTTATACGATTTAGCGTAAATAGGCAGATCATCTTTTGTCTTTATGCGATGTTTGATTTCGTTAGAGAATGTCAGGTTGTCACCTTCCTTGAAGAAGATATCCTTGTATTTATGGCAAAGCTTTTTAATCGCAATTTTCTCTTCTAGATTAAGGTGATCAATCCGAAGCATATCGATAACATTCAGTTCTCCTAAGTCTTCGGTGTTAGCAATCGATAGATTATGAATTTCAATCACATTATCTGCAATTATTTAGGTGGTTTTGATTGGTTGTTCCAATGTAAAGATCTGAGGTAAATCAGTCGAATTAATAACCTCAACTAATGAGTACCAAGCGCTTGCCTTATATAAGCCCTCAGAAATAAGCAAATTTGGTTTTATTAGTGTAGGCTTTATAAAAATGCTGCCAAATTCGACGTCAACGTGAAGGCGACAAACAATTTTACTCAATGCTGGAACAGAATATACTTCTGAGATAATGTTAGGTTTGAAATTTAACTGTATTTTCATATTTTCGTTTTCAATGATATTGTTTTTTAAATCAACCCATATCCCTAGATCTCTCATAATATCTATTCCGATAAGGCCATCGAAATAACTATGAAAATCAAAAAGCAAAAAGGAGATTTGCATATCAGTTTTCAATTTGGAAAGCCCATTTAGTACTACTTCTTGATTGATGTACTGACCATTGAAAACTGTTTTAATTTCTATTGGGTCTATTGTTCGTATTTTGAAATTGTTTGCTATGTGTGGACTAATAAATGATCTATTGCTCCCTGTGTCGATTAAAAATTTTAATTTTGAATTGGTCAACCTTTCTATTGTTATGTAAGGTAGTAAATTGGTATTGTAATTATTTATGTTGATGTATCCTATTGATTTTCCGAGGCAAGTGTGAGAAAATTGATGTCATCTATTTCGGTTTGTACCATTTCCCTTGACGGGTTGGAAAAATCTAGATTTTGGTGATATCTCAAAGGTTGCTGGTAAACAATATTCGGGTCAGATTCCTGTATTGCATTGTACGTGCTATTGCCAGGCAACTTATTGACTTCGGTATTATGTAAGTAACCTGGGACAGTGTTATTTAAATAGCTTCTGTTCGTGTTTCCACTTACTATGTCCATGGGTTCAGGAATTGAGCGTTTTGATTGACTTGAATGTGGTTTGGTATAACTATTGTTTGTAAATGGAACATTTTGGGGTCTCGAGTTATTGTACGGGTAATTTCTACTTATATTTGTTGCATTATTGTTGAACGACTGTCGATCAGGCAATTGCTGGTGGTTCGAAGAAAAATACGTTTTATTGGAATACTGTCGATTGTGTGGTGGGGTATTTGAATTAGTGTGTAAAGGTTGTCTGAAATTGGTAGAATATTGATGGTTTGAGGAGTGTGTATAATTTTGGCCAATAGGCTGTCTATTAACTCCATACGAAGTTTTAATAGGAGCAAATTGTGATTGTAAGTAACTATTGTCACGAAAATATATGCACTTTTGCTCCTTGAGACAAAAGCTGAGAGCATCAGTAAGCTTATTTGGCCTCATGGCTCTAACGGTAGAACCTAGCGGTTCTCGGAGCCCTGACAAGAAAGTATTTAAGCACATTTCTTCATATAAATTCTGTTTGGACTGTATAACATATGGGTTACTTTCATGTACCCTAATGTGGTTAATCATAGCTGATTGTAGCTCAATTATTTTTGAGTAAAATACGTCAACTGTTCTTTGATTCTGCCTCAACTGATGTAGGTCACTAATCAAGCTGGTCTCATTACTTTTGGCCGAGTAGTGCACGATCAAATTATGCTTAATTTGATCCCACACTACTGGAGTACCGTACATGTTGAGGACCTCGTTTGCCTCACCTATAATTTTATTGCGAATGGACCGAACAATGATATTACAATAAGCGGAATCGTTTAATTGCGGTATAAAGCTTAATATCTCCTCAACGTTGGAAAGGAAATCATACAGAAGACGAGGGTTCCCGTCAAAATGTGGTAAGTCCTTAACTGCGCCAGGTATCCTGAGCGAGTTGAAGACATTTAATGCAACTGCGGATTCATTCATTTCGAATATATAATTGTCACAATTTGAAAACGCTTTTACAATATTATTTAAATTGCAAGTTAATTTTTTCTTATCTCTGTTAGATACAGAGCAACTAGCTTCAAATTTATAAGGTTTGTGTGTTTTAAAGGAAGGCATGGGTAAGGAAAATAGTCAAAACAGAAAGAGACTCACTTGGAGGATTAGCGGTTCTTCCTTGATGACGCCCTTGTTCACTTTACCCACGTGTATTTGTGTGTTTGCACCTTATTTTTTTTGTTTTTGTATGACTTTACATACCATATTTCGTTTTGACGTATGGCCTGTTTTTGTTATTGTTGTGATGCACAACTGTTCGTGTTCACTGTTTGATTTTATGTTTTTTTTTTTTTGGTTGTTGTGATGCACAACTCTTCGTGTTCACTGTTTGATGTGATGATTTTCTTTTTTTTGTTTGTCTCGTTTATATGCATTATATATATATTTATATATTATATATTATATGTGGTATGTATATGTATATTTTTTTTTTCACTGAATGTATAGTTGTTTGGACTCGCAACTCTACACTATTTGAGTTTTGATAGTTGATAACTTTTTTTTTCAGAATATTTTGTTGCTTAAATGCACAACTATTTATTCACTATTTATTTTATTATTTTTTTTGTTTGGACGAAGATATTTCTTCAACTAATTACACAGCTGGTTGACTATTTAATTTTTTTCTTGTTTGGTACGTTTTTTGTTTTTTTGTTATTTTTTTTTTTTTAGGAAACTTCTTTAGTTTTACGCGTACTTCTTTGTGTTTCACTATTTGTAGGGTATACACTTTTTTAATTTGTTTACTTTTATGCGCAAAGAAAACTTAAACTATATGAAGACTGTTTAAACTACATGTTATTGTTTTCTTCTATCGCACTTTTCTTGGTTCGATATTCCAGTATATATGTATGTACGTAGGCTACTTTCTGTTCACCTTTTCTTAAATGGAATAAGACCGACTGCGCCAGTTATGTCCTTTGGGGAGCGAAAGCGAATTAAAAAAACACTTTAATTAATTTTATTTATAATTTTTATTTCTTTATTTAATTCCTTTCGCTAATTGTGGTGTGATCACTCTCACTGTTTCCATCCAACTGACGCTTCATACGACGCGTTGTTATCTCGTCTCCCAAGATCCAACGGTAACGTCTCGTGGCTTGGTTTAGGATTTCTAGAAGCCGTCAGCCGATTGGCTGATTGGCTGGTCTTGTTTACAAGCCGTCGTTGGCTTGGCTATGGTAAGCCGCTATTCTGTTAAAAGCGATGCAGCCTGAATACATAGTGGGTTCCGTGACAGGGTGGCCAGTAACTCGCGCGATGTTTTTTTTTACAAATTTGCCACCAATAGTGTCAAATGTGTAACCGACTGGAAGTTTGTGAAGTCAACATGGTTAAAAACAATTATATTAGTTCAATATTAGGAATTAATGCAATGTATTACCAAAATTTATTCAAACAATAAATCTATCAATCTTACTCGAATAGTTTTTTTTTACAATTTATATGCATAAGTAACTGTTAACAGAAGAAATACTTTTTTTCTCATAGCGGTCCGTTGAATAATTTAGGTAATAAGCTTAAACAATGTTACAGCGTTTATTAACTTAACCCTACAAATATAAACTAATTGTGCTTGCACAGTCGAATCCGATCTGCAAAGCCACAACCACCGTTAATGGGATAAATGCCAATGGAACTTCTCACGCCATACGTAAGGCCTTTTACGTACACAGGTCTCGACTATTTCGTGTCTGTGTCTATTGGACCATGGAGAGAGAAGAGATGGGTCCCACTCTTTACGTGCATGACGGTGAGAGCTGTGCATCTTGAAATAGCTGCAGATCTTTCTGCTGATGCCTGCGTGCTATGTATTCGCAAATTTGTCAATCGCCGTGGTATTCCGAAACGCATTAGATGCGACAATGGTACCAATTTCATCGGGGCAAAGAAGGAGTTGTTAGTGTGCAAAGTGAGTGCAGATATTTTTGACACTTTCGCTAAAGGGCATCGAGTGGTTGTTCAACTTCCCATCAAACCCACATGCAGGCGGTTATTGGGAGAGGTTCTCATAATCAGAGCGCCTTAATAGAGGCTGACTAACGAACCTGCCGGTCTCTGCCAATGATGACAATTTTTTGACACCGAACCATTTTCTGTTGGGTGTTACTGACTTTACTGGAACTCCAGGTTAGACCAATGGACGAGCTCTTTGTCTTAGGAAGTCTTAGAAAGTTTCGCATTAGCCAACAGCTCAAGGATCGCTTCTAGAAGAGATGGATCCGAGACTATTTGCCGGTTCTTACCAGAAGATGCAAGTGCTTCCAGCGTGTAGAACCACTCAAAGTCGGCAACGTATGTCTTATCTGTGTTACCAACGTGGATTCGTGGCCGGATAATAAGAGTTTTTCCAGGCAAGGATGGAAGAATTCGGAATTGATGACGGAAGTGAAGACAAGCACAGGAACCTTTCGCCGGCTTGCGGTAAAGAATGCTGTTCTTGATGTTAGCGAGGCTTCTGATCCGGAGCGCCTCACAGGGGTGGGATGCCATAGAACTTATAATTACATTCCAAATGTAACCTCGACTCAGGTTTCGATTCCAAAACAAACACAATTTGCAATAATAATAATAAAGACAATAAAAACTAACCTCCGAATGTTCCGCCGACCTCAATTACGCGCCAAAAGAAACCATTTTATTTGTCTTTGGAATCGGAGCTCGAGCGGAGGAATTGCTAAAAAAGCGTAAGTTCTTTTATTCAGATGCAATTTATTCTAATATATGTATTATCATTCATTCAAAGAATAAGCGTTACGGTGAATTCAAAAAGCAATTCTTCCTGATTCCTACGTCCATTGCCCGTGGACTGAGTGACAAAATTGTATTCTTCTTTTTAAAAAAAAAAAAAATTCATCAAGAAGAATATCTTGCGCAGCTAGCGTAATCGAATTTCCGGCTGCCAGGAGAAATTTATTGCCGTTTGACACGAAACAATTTTAAAATTAACATTTTCATTAGACTGAGTTTGCTTAGTTTTATTTAAATTACTTGCAATCGTCCCCAACTGCAAAATATGTTCCAATCTTCAAACTAAACGGACAATTACATTAATTTCGAATGCGCTTTTCCAGTATAGTGTAACTTTCGCTAACCGAGGCACACTTACTAAACATATTTTTACTTCATTTTTGTCCGTTGTTTTGAGGGACAAATAAGTTTTGAAAGTGAATTTGACTTTTCATTCATGATATCTCTTAATTCATTAGTTTGCATTCAAATTGCAAGTGCAAGACGAAGTTATCGATTACAGTGTAAATAGAATTCAAATGTAGTACAGTGTAAAACAGTAGACATTAAACGAAAAGACATATAGGCGAAAAGTTTGGTGGTTGAATTATGGTGGAAGGTTCGAAGTTGAAACAATCCATTCTATTAGAACATATTCATATACTAACTTTCATATTACATTTAATTTAGTGTTGTCAGAAACAACAAACGCCATTCAGAGAAAGTCTTGCATTTTGGGATGCAAAAACTGCAAGCATGCATATAGGATGAAGAATGATTCCATCCAAGTTTTCCGTAAATAATTTTTGGTGGAGACTTTGCGATACCTGTATTGTTCTTTATTTTAGCTGCTCAGCCTAGTCTAGGTGTATACATATAAATAAGTTTCTTTATCTGTCGGAAACTACCTTTCCGTCTCTTAATTTCCAAATGACGAAGTTTTTCAATTTGCTTTTATTTACAAAATATATTAATATCTTATCTCGTTTTTGTTTGGGACCAATATTCCTCTTGGGGAAACCGAACACCCGGTAAAAAAAAATCCGTTAACGCACTATAAGCATACCTCAAATGTGGTGCGGAAATGCTTTCAAAAAATTCACTAAAATACACTTAGTAATATTAAACACTTTTTTCTTCATTCTGAGTGATGGTTCAAAGGTCACACTAAAAGAAAAATATTTTGATTGATTATTAAAAGATTTTCGTTTTGTAATGTAAACAAATGTAAACATGCTGTCAAACGAAATCAAGGGCTAGACACGAGAAAGTCGGGTATCTCTGATTTGGGGGCAAGGTTGGACACATACCTTTACATTTGGGGTAGTTTGATCAGAAGAGTAAACTTACAAATCATATTTTTTCCTTGGTAGTGCCAAATAAATTTTCAAAACGGTTAACTTACCCGCAAACTTGAAACATTCCATTCAAGTTTAGCAAAGTAAATAGTATTATAACATTCGTAAAACAAATTTATTTAGTAATTTGAATCTTAAAATTAAAACAAATTTATACAAACTGCGAATTGGCAATGCGGGACATATTAAAATTTAATAACTTCTTCTTGGTCACCATAATTATGTAGAAACATTTTGTAGAAAAATACGAGATGTATGAGTAATCGATAAATATTTAATGTTATAATGGAAATAGGATAATATTCAAGTGAATTTTATTATATTTTATTAAGGTGTTGAGGTACAGACAAAGGCCAAAGAAATGATATGCATATATGTGGAAATTTACAGAATTTATATTTCATTGTCATGACATTGGTATGAACTGTTAATAATTATTTACAAACTGAATTTAAAGACCAAATCAAATTACAACGATTGGGTGCGCGCGATGTTTTTTTACAAATTTGCCACCAATAGTGTCAAATGTGTAACCGACTGGAAGTTTGTTAAGTCAACATGGTTGAAAACAATTATATTAGTTTAATGTTAGGAATTAATGCAATGTATTACAGGTCTATCATGCTAAAACCAACATATTCTCTCAAAATGACTGTGGACATAAATGTGAATGAGCTTCTAAAAGGAAATAGTTTTGTTGATGTCTACCTGTATTGGAAAAGGGGTGGAAGTCATTATGTAGATTGCCTCTGCCTTCAATATCTACGTCAGACCTATCCTCAAGCTTAACACTTACAATGTTTTATTTGATGGATGCAATCTGGTTGCCCCACCCCCAGATTTCGTAGAACCCATTCGAGAACTGGATGACATGTTCTTGCAAGTGTTCTACGAATGTTACCATCAGAAGGGTGTAGCAAAGAAACTTGCCGAACTCTTAATTGGACAAAACAAATTTGTTTGTTGCAAGAACTGCAGCAGGACTTCATTTAAATTATTTTATTAGTCTTCGCATTTTCTTTGTTGAAGTTTTGGAAAAGGGACTTAAGTGATCCCAGCTTCAGGGAATAAAATTAATTTTTTCAAAAATGTATTTATGAAAAAAAAAGCAAATCATACATTTTGTCTTCTATTTTAATTTGATGTCTATTTCTTCTATTCTATTTATTTTTCATTTTATTTACAATATATTTTAATATATTAATTTGTTCTAGTTCGGGTCTCTTGGGGGAACCGAACACCCGGTAAAACAAACCCCAACGGTGGTGTGGTAATGCTTTCTTAAATGTTCAATAAAATACACTTTACAATATTAAATAGCATTTTCTTCATTCTGGGGGCTTGTTCCGTCTTTTCAGCTGCATGTTGGCATAGATGACAATAAGGATAGCAGTTCTGCAGTTGCCACTGACATAACTAGCAATCGTCACACTAAAAGAAATAATTTTGCATTAAATAACATAAATAAAACTGAAATCCAGTCGTTTACAGACCCACGATCACACGTATTCGGCTCTTACTATGGAAAAAACAATAACAACTAAAAAGCCCAGTGAAATTGTGATAGAGACACCAATTCTCTCCAAGTGATCTAGGTTTGAATCCCGCGCTTTTAAACCTTTTTTTCTCTCTATAATTTAATTACGAGTGTGTTGATAAGAAATGGAAACAGGCGAGCAACCCGCGCTCCAAAAATCGGGTGATGCTGAACAACCGGCTGGCACATCAGACCACCAGACACCGAGAGGACAAAGAGTGAAAAGGAGAACTAAAGGGCAACCTCAAACAATCAGTATAAAGCGTCAAACCATAACAATGACGTCAGAAGAAGAATTTGCACTTCCCAACCAAGCTACTCCAAGATCAACACGTGCATCTACTACAAAAGCACAGATAGACAAAGTGAACAAGAAAAGTGTCCAATATGAATCAGAGGAGGGAGAGGGACGCTTCTCATATGGGGGAAGTGGAATCTTCTACAGTAACCTGCATCCTCAGATTTCGAAGACGAGAGGGAAAAGATGGAAGAGCTTGAGAAAAGCAAAAAGGAGAGGGAGCAGCTGGACGCCTACATCCAGGCCCTCCAAATGGAACTCTTGGCATGAAAAACGGCCAAGGAAACAGCAGAGCAGCAACCACAGCTGCCAAGAGGACAGCATATGTTAGCTTGTAACAAACAGCTTCAACAACAACAGCGGCAACACCTACAGAAGCAGCAGCAACAGCAGAAGCGGAAGCAAACAAAACAACAACTACAACACGAGCGACGCCAATCACCGTCTTCGACATGCAGATGAAAAATTTGGAATCCATAAGTAAGTTGGCCAAAAAAATTGTTTTTTTTTTAAATACAAAGGGCCCTGAATGCTTTCGTTCATGTTCCTCAGTAGAGGACAATCAACCCATTAAAGAAAAGCTAACTGCAGCGGAGACCGAGTTTTTTTCTTATAGGTGGGTTAAAAGGGAAAAAGGTGCAGACCATTCTCCTCAAGGGTATGTATCACTATAAAAGAGAACAGGAAACTTCCGTTCTTCCTCGTACAAGTCACCCCAGACAGAAAAATTGAGAGCCTGATGCGAATCCTTCGCTTAGGTTACATAACTGTTACATGGGAAACAATAAAAAATACTGCTACACCGGAAGTCTCCTTCGCCCAAATGGCATCAGGAAGGCAGCCGGTGCAACAGGAAGTGCCGAGGGTGGCCCCGGTCTCAGTGGACAGGCAACCCGAAGCTGGACTGGATCTGAAGGCGGTCCTGCTCTCCATCCAGCGGCAGATCACTCAGTTCCAAAAGCCGTACCTAACGTCACAATCTGGCTTGGTAACCTTTTGCAATCCCACAATCCAGGCGTGCTTATGGCCAGCGAAACTAAGCTGAACCAGACGGGCAAACTCAAGTACAAGAATTACCACGTAATTCGAAGAAACCGGCCCCAATCTCTGCAAGGGCGAGGGGTCGCTCTTTTAATAAATAAAGGCCTTTTTAAGAAGGTCATGTACAGCAGTAAAGTGCGAAGATTGCAAGCTTTAGGGTGGCAAGTGGTTATATGTGATCGCGATCTATGTAGCTGACAATCCAAACCTCAACTTTATTTCAGAGCTCGGCACACTTTTCACTAGCATTCGACTGAGCTCGGAGGAAAACTATTACATTATTGCCGGGGATTTAAGTTCCAAGCACAGAGAATGGGGTAATAGAGTGCATAATGACAGGGGAACCCCACTGTATAACTGGTTGGTAGAGCACAATATTAAGTTCAAGCTTGATTTGCTTGCAACCGATAGGCCATCGTATCCAAGAAGCGGATTCTATCTGGATGTATTGCTAATCGGGAAACGATTGACGATACTTGACGTGGAAAGACACACGCGGAACTGCTTAACTACGATTGAGTACGAGAGTGATCACTGCGGACTCTTCGCGAACTGGGGGAATATGTCCAGAGGCATCCTTATAATTATAATAAGGCCCGATGGCCTCGCTTCTACAGAACCTTATCCACGGAACTACCTTCGAGTGGGATCAATCCTCCTACAAACAGAAACCTGATAAACGAGGAGGTTGATGGGTACCTCAGACAAATGGACAACGTAATTACACGTCCCATGGATGACAAATATGATTATCGGAATGCTTCCATCGATGCACTGCACGTGCACAAATATAGGCTGCTGTCAAGACTCTAACTCAAACTAAAGATCCACAAAACGCGGAAGTCAGATCGCAGTCCAAGATCAAGAATCTCCAACAATTAATCCGTATCAATTATAGCATAGCTATAAGCTTGCACTGAAGCAATAAAATTCGTTCTAACAACCCGGGTATGTTCCCTCACGTAAATACAATATTTCGGAGAAAAAAATCAAAACGAAATTCTGTTAGACTTCCAAGGACGACAGAGAACGAACAGTCACTTACAGCAATTTGCATCGATCCAGATGGGGCTGTGTTGGACAATGACTTTTTCGTTGTTGAAGATCCCCAGGAGAAGGTAAAAGCAATTAGAGCTGTATTCCAGCGAGTGTATACGGTCAACGAGGTTCGTAGGCCGAATCACGAACTGGAGAACGAAGCCCTGATGAACCACAGTAATCTTCGTAACGAGATAAGTCAATGGCGATCTGAGAATCCAGGTTTCACCAGGTTCAATGTCGTTAATATGGCAAAAAGTACTTACATAAGCAATGTTTTTGAAAATATAGTTATTCGAGTTCTGAACAATGGCTTGAGTAAAATAATATCATACCGGCAACCAGTTCGGATTCAGGGCGGGGTATAAAACCATACATGCTGCGTCTAATTTAGTGTCCGACATTTAATGGAATAAAGACAAGAAACAATGCACGGGTGCTTGCCTGATTGACTTGGTTCGACACCGTTTGGTTGAAGAGCCTCTTGCTCAAGCTGATCAGGCTCGGCATAAGGAAACCATTGCTATACATGTTCTATGACATGACAACAGATAGAAAGTTCGTCGTGAAAAGTGGCTATGTAACTTCTTCAACGGTCTTTGACATCAAAAACGGTCTGCAACAGTGAGCGGTTGGTTCGCCGATCCTGTTTTCAATATTCACTCAAAATCTGATCTGATCTGTTAAACGCCGCACTTAATTGCGTACGCCGACGATTTGGTGGCGCACAGATCAGGTCCGAAGGTCGAAGAAATAAATATATTTTTGCAAGGTGACTTCGAACAAATTTAGCGATTTTGCGACGACTGGAAGTTGATTATCAACTTCCGGAAGTGGGGACCTATACTTTTCAGAGCCCCCCCAACAAGGCAAGCCTCAACAGGATATATAATTTTATTATTAAGCTGACCAGAAGGCATATTGCACGAGCTATGACTTCGTCCAACAGTCTGCTCTTTGGGGCTTACTATTCCAACGTTATGTACCATGAGAGAGTGCGCCTTACCGGCTTTATTCCTCCTGAGGCGTTCCTCTATCTCGACACAAATGGCCTAATACAGGATCCACACGGATGTCCTGTAATCGTCCACGTCGTACGCCGAACAGTGAACAGGCGACTCCAATACGAACGGGATGTCGCTCGCAGTCGCGAGGATCTCCTCCGGTTCAGCAGAGCGATCTCTGCTCGAGACAGGAGAGAGTCTGCCAAAGAACGGCAATTTTACTGGGGGCTACACAAAAACCAGCCCACGTCGCCGCTGGCTTTTTTAAATGACGCGGTAGTTGACCATGGTGACCAACTTACATAGACTTACATCATCGGATGATTCGTGGAAGGAATCCCAGACTCTAGGTCGAATAAAGTGTGTTATACCAGGCATGTACCACGCTTAACTCAAAGCCCAAATCAAGATATACGACAAGCGGTACACAGCATCAACTCACAGGCAACGAGTATACCTCAAGGGAGGAATAAATCTTGTTTTAGGTATGGAGAGACAACACATCTGGCTCGGGTTGTAGGCCGAAATCTCTCGTTTGATCTCTGTGCGGTCAACAAGGTCGCAGGGTACGGGACGGCAGAGCAAACGTTTAGCAAACGCGAAACGAAAAACAAGTTTTTTGCACATCTTGAAGCTGTGCGAAGGCTTAGTAAAGGTCAATGACTCAAGGGAATTTATTCGCTATGAGGAGACCCGTATCTAAGATGTTACCATCCCTTATCTCCCCCTCCCTCCTGTGGGCCGGACGCACCCGTG
Organism: Eristalis arbustorum; assembly: GCA_916610145.1. Lineage (NCBI taxonomy): Eukaryota > Metazoa > Arthropoda > Insecta > Diptera > Syrphidae > Eristalis > Eristalis arbustorum. The sequence goes on along the minus strand of OU744319.1, from coordinate 51,562,052 downwards.
CCGAGAATCAGCCTGGCCGAAAAAAATAGCACTGTGGCGAACTGATTATCGGGACACCTGGCTAAATCCCATATTAATCCTACCTTAGCTGTGCAATGTGCTAAGCTTAAGCCTTCCCTTTCTGCGCTACTCGTGGGAGACTTAATGAATTCTAATAACTCTAATACAAAAGCAAGGAAAGAGAGCACCGGCTGGAATTTCCTCTTCCAGAAATACTTCGGCTCTTGAAGTGCTGACGGATAGGCGGCTCAAACCGTCTTAAAGACTATCAAAGGGCGGGTGGAACCTCAAAAACCAAGAACCTGCACCGTAACTTCTACTAAGAGTTCCTGCACGGAACATGTTACCCCAGCCCGCGGGGCCGCCTCTTCCTCGAAGGTCCTTTCCTATAAAAGATACAAGGAGAGGCACTCTGCTCCTCGGATTCTGGAGCGCTTTAAAGGCATTCCCCCGGAGAAGCGAAACGATAGTAGTAAACGATCTTTAGCTTGGGCAACTAAAGTAGTGAAATGCCAAACACAGATGGACACTACTAAGGGTACTACGTCCAAATGCGCCAGGTCGCTGGGGCGCCACCCTCGGAGCCCAAAAGGCTAAAACCGATTGGTGAAACACTCAATATTGCCAGCAGGCTTAACAGGCCGTATAGTGAAGTGCTGAAAGGCGACATCACTTACTATATCTATTTGAGCCTTTTGCTTGAAAACGTAGGCCTTGTACTTGTAGGGCGTGACGAAGGATGGCACCAGGGTCACATAAGGCTCGTGACTCTCACATGCCAGAGAGTTTTATGACTTTCACGTGCAAAACAAGCAGAACTGCCTACCTCCACCTCGATTGCTCCATCTGTCGGTAAATTATTGACGGCGGTAGTCGAGGAGGTCCGTCCTGCTACAAGCGACCTCAACCCTCTACTTCAGGTTCTATCGAGAGGGAAACTCCCGTAGCCAATATGGTACCGATGGTGGTGGAGGAGGAGGGGTCTGGCGATATCGGCCTCTCTGACCTGACCAATAGTCCAGAAGAGTCTCTAATGTAGTCTGACACCAAGGATAAGGCTAACACGACAGTGCTGGAGATAGTGTCTGATATAGGAAAGAACACATTACCCGACAGCCATGCTTCAAGTGACACAGATTAATCTCCTCCACTTCATCGCGTCCTCGGCCGCTCTTCTTTAACGTATTAACACCTTCGGAGATGATTTCGTCCTGGCCCAGGAACCTTGCGTAGTCAACGACTTAGTTCGTGGACTCAGGACTCAACAATTCAACCTCTTTAATTTAAGGAATGAAGGTAAGCCCAGAACTTGGATACTAACAAAGAGCTCTCTGAATACCCATATTCTCTTTCACCTTAGTCATCGTATGTCTGGACGCAAGCAAAATAAAATTGTGGTTAGTCTCTTCTTACATAGCTCACGACCATGGGGAATGTCCGAATGCTGAGGCGGAAAGAATCAAAACCGCACTTGTCTTGGGATGTGAAGCAGACGCCCATCACACAATATGGGGAAATATGGACACCAACCAACGAGGTGAGTAACTGATTATTGCATTGTAAGTAGCAAGTCTTGTGTAACCAAGGTAATGTACCCACCTTTGTATTTAGGGAGAGACAGGAAGTCGGATCGAAACGAATCAGATCAGCAATTGGAGGGTATAATATGGTCACTAATTCTCTGATCCACGCTATATATTGTTCAGCATAGGTACCATCGAAAGATCACTGGAGTTTGAAGAAAAGAACACACTTGTGATATTTTTGCACATCCTAATACACTCTCAGATGGGAAACGAAAAGATTTATTGAGTTAGTAGGAGCACCCCACAGAGATGTGTTCTCTCCCCCCTTCTTTGAGACGTAGCGGTAAATGAACTGCTATTAATACTAGCAGAGGAAGGATGTAAAGTTATTGCCTATTGCCTGCTGATGATATTGAAATAGCTGCGGAAAAAACGGATATGATACTCTTCACCAGAAGATACAAAATCCCCCAATTTGACCCCTCACTGCTGTGTGGCACTACATTACAGCTAACTACTAGTACGAAATTTCTGGATCTCATGCTCGATAGCAAGCTAAATTGGAAGGTCAATATCCAGGAGAGGGTCAAAAAAGTCTCTTCAGCCCTTTTTTCTGCAAAAAAGCCATTGGATCCAAATGGTTTCTACAACCACGCATCTCACTGAATTGTCATCTCTATTGTCAGACCGACACTATGGAGTCTCAGTTTGGAGGACAGCACTAAACAAGGCTATCAACTGCAATGCAATCAACCGAGTACAAATACTGGTCTGCCTGTGTATAAGCGTGGGACTGCGAAGTACTCCGTTAGACGCACTGAATATTATCTTCCATCTTCCACCACTGGTAGTATTCGGAAAACAATCAGCAGCTAGCACAGCCGTGAGACTCAAAACACGCTGAATGTGGTCCCAACTCCACATTGGCCACTTAACCATTCTCAAGGAATTGAACTTCCTTTCTAGCGATACTGACCGCCTAATACCCTAAGATATCTTCCAAAGGAACCCAAGATGAAAAACCAATGACACATGGCTAGAAGGGCCATTACTTAACTTAAAACGGTCACTCAGTCTACTTAGACTCGGCGAACACTCATTTAGGACTCTCGTAGGAGTTATAACCGGACACTGTGCAATTGGCACTCATGGTCGCAGGGTGGGTGCGCCTTATAATGATTTTTGAAGAAGCTGCATGGATGAAGAGGAGGAAGAAAACACTCATTACCAACAACACCTAGGGACACATCAGCAGCCGCAGTGAGCTTAACAGCTCCAGCATACTCCAGCTAAATCGTTTCACTAGAGGCACTAACTGGTTCCAATGTTAGGAGATATCAATCCGCATGGTATCATAATGGGCCTACGCGACCTAAGTGTGACTGCCTTAGCAGTCAGCCACTATTACCTAACCTAACCTAACGGGTGATCAAAATAGATCGTGGCCAGGAGCGATCGGATCCAACCTGGTGTTCAAGGACATTCCTGTTGGAGGGCACACTATATGCGCACTAGTGGACACCTATGTCTCCTGCGGTACGGCAGTTGATGTCGTTGATGGAGTACTGGGGGTTAAAACCGGACAAGCGGAATCTTGTGGGCATCGGACAGCAAAAGGTAACGACCTTGGATAGCATTCGGGTAGAGCTGGAAGCGGAAGGAATTCCGCTGGGATTAGATTTCCACGTAGTTCGGGAATTCAATTTGTAGTATGCATCGGTAATAGGGAATAACATTCTCGAAAAAGTGGACCTGATAATAATTGATGAAGGGGTGGAATTCAGGAGATTCAAAGCTCAATGCAAGAAAGTGATAGGGCATCCGACGTTGGGAACAATACGAGTGATGCCAGTGAGGAGGAAGGAGAGCATGAATCAGTAGTGTTTGAGTTGGCCAAGGAATTCGGAACGATTTGCCTATATGCTGAGATGGGAGCGTCAAATGGAGAACCGAATCTGGAACTCAATCACTCGAGAGGAGCTGTTGCATATAACCGTTGGCTACAATCCAACCGGTGGTGAGCCATAGCCAGTCACAATAGAGCTCATTTTGATCAAGCATTGGTACAAAAACAGGGGAGACAATGGTTATCAGACAATGGTAATCAGATCATACAACCAAGTAGATCGGAGTATGCGTCACCATTTATTCTAGTAAGGAGAAAAGTGTTCACTACATTGGACCTGAAAGACGGCTTCTTCCATGTTCCGATGGTTCTCGAAAGTACACGGCGTTCGTCACCCAAGATGAACAGTTCGAATTCCTGTATGCCGCATTCGGTATATCGCATTCCTCGGCAGCGCTTGCAATGTTCGTCAGTGCTATTTTTCGACCATTAATCCGAGCAGGAGTAGTGGAAAGCTACGTGAACGACCTCATCATGCCATCTAAGGACGTAGCATAAGGTACAGAAACGCCGAGGGAAGTCCTCAAGGTTGACGCCAGATACGAACTTCACTAAGTTTAATTTTTAATACATTTTTATTTCAAATTCATTCTAGACAAGAATGCTTAAAACTAGTTGGGCGTACATCTTTGTTTCTGCAATCTAACTAACTGGCTCTCGGCAGGCACTCTAAGCTAAACTTATCCTCAATTTTCCACCTAATCTTACATTTCACAGGCTTATCGACTTCATTATTATTATGTGTACTACTTATTATTAAGAAATATTTTAAAGAAACAACTTTATAAATGAACGATTTTTTTCAGTTAAAACTTAAATGCTAACTTACATACTACCTTAAAATAACTGATAACTACCTTAACAAAACATACACACATATATACATGCATATAATACTATACGCCCATATATATATGAGTGTACCTAACCTATGTACATTTGTATACACATGAGTACACTCAGAGTACAAATGTGTATACTAAAAGTGTGTAGTTTTTTTTTTCATATACATTTATATGCACAACATACACCTATCTTACACTAAGTCTGTAAGTCAGCCATAGGTAGCTGTCACCCGTGGCAAGATCGACAACTCCCGTAAAGGAGGTCTGTACTACCCATTCAACCCCGGGTCTAAAGGGTTCGACGCTGGAATTCCTTCGCTCACCAGCCAACAGAACCTACGATGTTGCAATGCAACATCTCGCACATCCCGATTCGAGACCGCTGTACTGAACCGGAGGAGGCCCTCCTCAGCTCGTTGTACGAAGGAACGGTTGTGGTTGAGTCGTCAATCCACAGTTGAACGGGCGATGTGAAAGAGGAGCGGTACCGCATTTATGTCTTTTATGAGACCATGCCTATCAAAATGGAGAAATGCTTCTGGTGGGACGAAGCCAGTTTGACGTACCCTTTCGTGGTACTGTAAATTGGGGTAGTAAGTTCCAGAGATCAAGTTATTAACCGAATAATTCGAATGAGTAGAAGTCACCCTGCGCGAGCGTTGATGTTCTCGATCTTTTTGCCTGATCAGGACACGATCAAGTCGGCATACGCAATTGCGCGAGGAAGAGAACTTATTAGATCGCTCAAGAAAATGTTGAACAGGATCGGCGGATTAACGGCACCCTGTTGGAGACCATTTTAGCTTCAAAATTCTTGACTACGAACCGCCTTCCGGTAAGCATGTTGTGCAGTAGGTTCCGCAGTGGTTTACTAATGCCTAGCCGATTGAGCTTGTAGTAAAGTCCTGTTTCTTGCTCTTGTTCCATTGGTTATCCGACATCAGTTTCGACGCGGCATGAATGGTGTCATTGCTGCAGATCTTCTCGAAGTTGAGAGTTGCTAGCTTGCACTCTATTTTCCAGGTTGTTGTTCGGGCGAGCACTCACGTTCATCTTGTACACTTCCTGAAAAATTGCGCCTAGTACTTCAACTTTTTCTTGCGTATCTTCTACCACAAAGAAACTGGTAGGAGTTATTGGGATCAACACCAGCTGTAGTCAGTCGTTGTCTGTCGCCCTGGGAAGCTTAAGACACGGAAGATCACTATTTTTCTTTCGGAAGAATTTGTTAATTTTAGGAAACATACTCGGGTTGTTAGATCTAACGGCCCGAATCTTGTTGTTCCATTACGTTAACAGAAACTCTGTAATTCTGCACAATTAACGTTTGTACATTCTTAATAAGCGATTTCAGTGTTCTAATTTCCTCGTAACCGTAGAGTTCAGTAAGTTAAGTAAACCGCCTGTACGAGGTTTTTAATCTTGACAGGAGTCTACATTTTTTTGGTGTAATGCATTGTCGCATTGCGGTACAAGTTTTCGTTGTTAGTTCATGTATACCGCGGTATTGTACTGTTTTATTCTCTCGTCCAATTGAATTAGATACTTCGTTTGACAATTTTCTATTGGACGGAATGTGGAGCGCATTCGAAGAGTTTGCTCGCGTCATTTGTGTGGAGAAGCGTGGCCAGCGCGCCCTACTGTAATTGTAGATATGCGTTTGAACAAACCCTCCTAATTCCGCAATGTCGTTGGGGATCTTGAAATCGGCACTAAGTCCGCAATGGTCACTGAGGTACACGAAACAGTTTATTGTTTGTGCGTTTGGGTCTGTCAGCTGAAGTCTTGCGTCAAATATAAGGAGATCCAAGAACGACCCACTTCGAGATCTCGGTAGCTTTAAAATTGAATCGATACTCGACAATGTGCAATCAAAACCAGCTGTAAAGCACGTCTACTCTGTCATTGGAAACTGTGTTTCCCCAATATCCATGACGTGCATTTAAGTTCGCGGCCACCATAAAATAGTTTTACTTCGAGTCCAGACCTAGGCAACGGAAGTGTGCACCGAACTCTGATATAGTAGTCCTGGAGCTGAAGGAGCCGGAGGAGTATACCAACACCGCATATAGCTTCCTCCCGCTACGGAGAGAAATGCAAACGATGCAGGCCTCCAACACCTGAAACCGTTGTACTTTACTACCATAAACTACTTTATGTTTAATGTTATTTTTATGAAGATCGCAACACCGCCATCACCATTGGAGCTGGGTCGGTCCCTTCTAATAACATTATATGGTATTTGCTATGCTCCAATATGCCCCTCTGAGTTAGCTTGGTTTCGCTAATCAGACATAGCTCTGGGCTTTGGTCGTCCAACAGTCTATAGAGCTCGTTCTTTCGAGGGATACCTATCAATGCATTTGCATTCACTGCAAGGATTTTAAAAGTACTCTCCGTCTGCACAGCCATCAAGACTGGTGACGTGCTGGGTTCAGCAGGAGAGCCAGAATTTTGGCAACCTGCTCCTCTAACGGATCCATACGCCTTTCAATGGAAGATTTCCAATCGGGCGTTGGATCGTGTGCTTTTGACACTGAGGATGCGGTACCTTTGGTACTTGCTGCTTTTCCGTTCTCCTTTGACCTGACGCCATTTGGGCGAAAGTCACCTCAGGGCTGCTCCGAGTGAATTTTTTCTCTGAGGACTGCTTCTGCAGAACCACTTTTGCTTTCCGCTCCTGGAAATTAGTGCACCCCCAATTTTTAGCGGTGTGACCCGCGTTCCCGCAAAGTACACATTTGAGCCGACTTCTGTCAGCTGCTCTGTCTTGCCCTAGAGGGCGATTCTCCGAAATGTGGTTCTCACTACACGACGCGGCGTGCCCAAACCTTTGACAGCGAACGCATTGGAGAAGGTCATCGCTCCTGTATACACTTTCCCAGAAGCAATCCCAGTCATCTAATGTGTTGATATCATTTAGATTACCGGGTTTGATTTTTATCTTTTTTTCTTTTAATTTTTTTTGAAACATTTACTTACATGCTAAACAAAAATTCTTAAAACTAGCTTAACTAACAAATGTTCTTACATCTACGGGTACTCTAAGCTATAAGGCTTATGCTAAGTTTTTTTTGTTTGTCTTAAACGCACTCTTTCTGATTCGTCTTGGCCAAGAAAAATGGTAAAAAAACTTGGCTATATATATATCTACTTAACCTAACTTAAATTAGATCAACCTACCATTTAAAACTTAAGACTATCTTAACTATGTTCGTAACAGTACGAACGTTTGCACCAGGACGTATATGTAATGTATATGCCTAACATATATATATTTTATAGGCCCTGGCTTACCTTTTCCAAGTTCAATAATATTTTCTAATTTTACTTTTTGTAAATTCATACAATAGTTGTTAAATTAATTTTTTGGCATCATTATCCTCGTACTCATCCTGAAACTCAAGATGCGTACATGGTATACCTATTTCTACCATGGGGTGTCTTTTGACACCTTAAAGACTTTACTAAACTTTTCATTCATGAAATCTTTTTTCATAATCACTTGGTAACACTATTTGAATTCTAATCAGCGATATGGCATCCCAAAACAACAATAAGCGTCTTAATGAAACAATAAAATTTTACAACAGCACAAAATTTGGGGTCGATATAATTGATCAAATGGCAAGAAAATATAGCGTGAAATGTAAGTGCCGTAGAGCGCCTATGCACGTGTTTTTCAATATCCTTGATTTGATCGGTATAAACACATGGATTCTTTACAAAGAAACGACAGGTGAAAATATTTTACGGAGAGATTTCTTATTCCAGTTAGGAGAGGAACTATCAATTGTATACAGAGAATGCAATGAGAGAACAATATATACGGCAGTATCATCAGCAGTGTCATGTAAAATCGGTTCCTTTCCAAAAAGGAGGAAAAAGTGCCAAGTAAAGTATTGTTCCGGTAATAGAGCCATTACAATTTGTTCTCAGTGTAAAAAATACTCGTGTGGAAATTGCCAACCAATCATATATAAATAGTGTTATTTTGAAAAAGGAACATTTTTTGTCACATCGTTCTTATAACATTATTGTTCTTATTAATTTTCCATACACGAATACTGAACGAAATTTAAGCTTATAAATAAGAACAAATATTATTTTCAATTAAAAACAACAAAAAGAGTAACTTTTTAAAGTTTTTCATTGGTAATTGGCTAAATTGACAAAAGACAGCTTTTGGTTAATATAGGTATGCACCAAATCTTGGTCGGAATAGTGTCAAACCTATAAAAGTTCGCCATTATGATCAACTATCGATCCATTTAGAGAAGCTAGCGATTGCGGAGACTGGTTTTGGTGTAACCACCACTAAAATTGCCGTTCCTTGGCAGAGAACCTGTCTCGAGCAGAGATCGCTCTACTGAACCGGAGGAGATCCTTGTGACTGCGAGCGACATCCCGTTCATATTGAAGCCGCCTGTCCACTGTTCGGCGTACGACGTGGAAGATTACAGGATATCCATGCGGATCCTGTATTAGGCCAATTGTGTTGTGATAGAGGAACGCCTCGGGAGGAATAAAGCCGGTAAGGCGCACTCTCTCATGGCTCATAACGTTGGGATAGTAAGCCCCAAAGATCAGACTGTTGGACGAAGTCATAGCTCGTGCAATATGCCTTATGGTCAGCTTATTAATAATTATATATCCTGTTGAGGTTTGCCTCTTTGTACAGGACCTTATTGGGATAGTACTTCTCTTACTCGGGTGTACGATACAACCGGAGACAAGTTCGAAGACAAGGATAGTTTCACACTACTGGAAGTTGATTATCAACTTCCAGTTGTCGCAAAATCACTGAATTTTTATTACTTCGACCTTCGGACCTGATCTGTGCGTTACTAAATCGTTGGCGTACGCAATTAAGTGCGGCATTGAACCTATCAGATCTGCACTGAATATTGAAAACAGGATCGGGAACTAAACCGCTCCCTGTTGCAGACCGTTATTGATGTCAAAAACTATTGAAGAAGTTACATAGCCACTTTTCACGACCAAAATTCTGCCTGTTATCCTGCCATAGATCATGTATAGCAATGGATTCTCAGATCGCCATTGACTTATATCGTTACGAAGATTACTGTGGTTCAGCAGGGCTTCGTTCTCCAGTTCGTGATTCCGCCTACGAACCTCGTTGATCATATAAACTCGCTGGAATATAGCACCAATTGCTTTTACTTTCTACTGGGGATCTTCAACCACGAAGAAGTCATTGTCCAACACTGCCCCATCTGGATCGATGCCAATTGTTGTGAGGGAGTGTTCGTTCTCTTGCGTCCTTGGAAGTTTAACACTCTGAATGTCGTTTTGATCTTTTCTCCGAAATATTTTATTTACTTGCGGCAACATACCCGGGTTGTTGGAACGTACAGCCCGAATTTTATTGTCCCAGTGCAAGCTTATAGCTATGCTATAATTGATACGGATAAATTGTTACAGATTCTTGATCTCCCTCTTCAAAGTTCTGCAGCAGCCTACTTTTGTGCACGTGAAGTGCGTCGATGGTAGCATTTCGATAAACATCACTGTCATCGACTTGTACTACCTTTGGGGTAGTTTGTCCATAGTACGTTTGCCTACGTTGTCTATCTGTCTGAGGTACCTATCAATCTCCTCGTTTTTCAGGTTTCTGTTTGTAGGAGGATTGATCCCACTCGAACGTAGTTCCGTGGATAAAGTTTTGGAGACCGGAAGCCATCGGGCCTTATTATAATTATAAGGGTACCTCTGGATATATTCCCCCAGTTCTTCCACCTCGTTCGGGAGCTGAATAGCCGCGTAGAGTCCGCAGTGATCACTCTCGTACTCAATCATATTTAAGTAGTTCCGCGTGTGTCTTTCCACGTCAAGTATCGTCAGTCGTTTGTCGATTAGCAAAAGATCCAGATAGGATACGCTTCTGGGATACGATGGCCAATCGGTTGCAAGCAAATCTAGCTTGAACTTAATATTGTGCTCTACCAACCAGTTATACAGGTTCCCCATTACTGCGGGAGGTCATTATGCACTCTATTACCCCATTCTCTGTGCTTGGAGCAATAATGTAAAAATTTTCCTCCGAGCGAAGTCGAAGGCTAGTTAAAAGAGCTTTGAAGTTGCGATTGAGGTTTGGGAAGGAGCGGAATGCGTGCAATACACTTTTCTATCACACCAATACCCCGGTTTGCGTCGGTAATTGGGACCGGAGAGTTGCTACGCAAATCGAAACGACGCAAACCGAAACACGATTTTTTATACCTACATACATTTGTATAAACATACTTACATACAAATTTATTTTATTTCATTGGTTCCAAGGCCCACTATATAAGCTAAAAACAAATGATTTTCCGGAATAAATTTAAATATTTTTCAAAACAAGGTTTAATTAAAAAAATATAACAACTCATGAAAAAAAACACAACAAAAAGAAGATATAAATTAAAAGTAAGAATACATCGTATAAAGATAAAGGTCGATGCGATTTGTTCCATTTTCATCTGAATCCATTTCCACTGTCTGACTTGGCTATCTTGGAGTTTTTTGTATGAAATCATCTAAAGTTTTTTTGGATTGTGACTTGTTTTTTTTTCTAAATAAATTTTCTTACAACAATCAATAGCTTCGGATTCAAGTGTAAGTGTTTCATCGTTCACCGCATTGTTTATCCCAGTTACAATCGTCGTATAACAGAAGCTCATTAATATCTCCTTCATCCATTCCTTCAAAATTCGCGTTGCTAGCCGATTATGTAAGTTCTATCTCCCATGTCTTTTATAATGCATTCAGGCCATAATTGGCGCCTTCCGTTCAAGCACGATACTTTTACTTCTTTCCAATATAGGTTTATATTTTCTATAGCCATCATTATATTAAAGATTCTTTCATGGTAGGCAAATCTTCTCCATCAGTTGCGTTTAGAAGCTGATTAAATGTTCGCCGCAAATGATAGGACTTAAAGTTGGATATAACACCTTGATCCATGGGTTGTATCATTGATGTGGTATTTACGGGTATAAATAACACATTTATATTTTCAGAATAATTATCAGAAACACAGCGTGACCTGGTGCATTGTCTAGTAATAATAGCACTTTAAAGTCAATATTTTGCGAAAAACAATAAAATGTCCAGAGAGGTAAATTAAAAATGGCTTGGATTTAAAATCTACCGCTGCATTTCCTCCCAAAAGAAGTCTTAGTCTATCTTTAATTACTTTGTAACCAGGGGCAGATTTTTCGCATTCCGAAATGTACGTCCTACCTGGCAAACGTTTACAAAAAAGTCCTGTTTCATCAGCCTTTAAGACTTGTTTTGCAGAATATCCACCTCCTTGGTTGCTTTAATTTCATGTTTGAACTTGTCTGCAGCTGAAGTATCTGCACTAGCAGAGTCTCCTTTTAGTAAATTAGTGGACAAGTCTCTGGACCAAATAGAATTATTTTACCGCTTTATGTAAATAAATAAATAAAATAACGAATTAAAAATAACGAATAACACCTAACCTTCTGACCTAATCCTATACAGGAAGGGAGCCTGACGCGCATAGATTTCATTAAAAAAAGCATATACTTCATATCATTGCGCTAAGTCTTCGTCGAACTATATGTACAGGTTTGGTTTAATTCAAAATTAACTTATTCTCCATGAAAAATACTTTATAGCTTTACCAGCACCAATACTTAACGATGTTTATTCAATATGTTTACAAGATGCATCGAAAAGAACATAAAGCGAATTTTTTTCCTTTTGAACGTGGGTATAAAAGCCATGTGACACAATATTGAAATAATCTTTTCCAACTCCCGAAGTCTCTTAGTGGGCAATCATTTAAAATCTACCCACTCTACCGACGATTCCCGAATGATGACATATCCCAAAATATTCAAAAAGTACACAAATCTGCAATATCACCAATTCCCCATTGCATCCCCACCAACCCAGCTAAAATCAATCATGTTTACGGATTCGTCCCCCAACAATACCCAAAAAGCTGAAACAAATATCTCTAAAATATTCATAGTCCAACACACAAAAAACAATAATCGGAGCTTCAAGAACGTGAGTCATTCAATTAATTAAATGTAGTATCTGTAGTGAGACACATCTAAACAAAATAAACCAAAATAACTTCTTCCGTTACACAACGTTAAGCACCAACAACACTTCATCGTCAGCTTGGCGCATAAACGCGATAAACCGTCATGAGGGGTCTCGGGAATTTAAAATGCACTTACTTGCATAAAGATTATGGAATGTGTGGAAAGTATGGCAGATGAAAAACTGTCCAAGAACTAGATTCTGGCGCGTTTTACTAACTTGAAATAGATGTTTCATGTTGATTCCACCAATAATGAAAGGTGATCTTCCAAGGACAAAAAGCCTTTGAATAAAGGATTTGAAGATTTGTACAATGAATTGAAGAATACGTATCTCTGCTTCAAGGCACACTTGATGAGTAAAATTCATATATTCACACCGACAACCGTCCTGGGTGAATCCAGCCGGAACGACGCAAACCGGAAACCGGAACGCCTCAAGCCGGGGTATTGGGGTACTTGCAATCTTCGCACTTTACTGCTGTACATGACCTTGTGACAAAGGCCTTTCTTTATTAAAAGAGCCACTCCCCCTTGCAGAGATTGGGGCCGGTCTCTTCGAATTACGTGGTAATACTTGTACCGGAGTTTGTGCGTCTGGTTCAGCTTAGTTTCGCTGGTCATAAGCACGTCTGGATTGTGGGATTGCAAAATGTTACCGAGCGTTAATTTTCGTTCAGTCCTAATCAGTGAATTCACATTCACTGCGAGGATCTCTAGCTAAAAGGCTGCGTGCGCAGCCACCATTAGGATGTTGTGGCGTTAGGCACGGCAAACAACGTCGAGTAAATAAGATCTACCCGCACTTCTTGCTTCTGGAACTGTTTTTGGAGTTGAGCGATCTGCCCCTGTATAGAGAGCAGAACCGTCTTCAAATCCAGTTCAGCTCCAGGTTGCCTGAATACCTACAGAATGAGGACGGGCAGGTTTCAACACACATGGCAAAAAAGACGGTAATTGATTTAGAAAAGGAAGCGAGAGTAGCTTTTCCGTCATTAAAGGATCACTTACTAACCGAAGTCGAATTAACACAACCAGACTGAAAATTCGTGCTAACCACTGATGCATCAGATGACGCAGTTGAGACGACTTGTCACAAGACAATAAACCTATTACGTTCACATCGAAGACTCTGGGCTAATCAGAACGGAATTATGCCGCAAACGAAATTTAGCTTTTCGCGATTGTCTACGCTCTAAAGAATTTACGGAACTACATATATGGTGTCACAAATTTAGAGATCCACACCGATCACTAACCTTTGACATTTGCAGTTTCACCTAGAAACCCAAACGCAATGATGAAAACATGGCATGCTCTTATAGAGGAACATGCCCCCAAAAATAGTTTGCAAATCAGGTCAAGAGGCTGACGTTTTGTCAAGACAGATGCTAAACCAAATTTCCGATTTGAACACGCCACATTCAGATGAAAGTAGCGAAGAACACGAAATAGATATCATGAGAGACTGGTAAACCAATTCAACCAACAAATTACATATAATACGACCAACTAACTCGATTTAACAGACATCCTAAACCACAGCCAATGGTGAGGCACCAATTCTAACAAAAAGGGGGGAATCAATACACATGCATAGACGCACATGCATAGACGCACATTCAAAATTTCTAATCATTAAGCAAATTGAAAAAAGGCAGGAAATGTCAAATAAAGTTTTAGATCTATTACATATATTCCCAGCTTGCAAATATAAATATAATGTGGGACCAAGTTTTAGCATTCACATCTGCAGTCTCATGGAAAGATGCAAGATAACAATACATATAGTATGTTACCACCATTATCTCTGGTTACCACCAGAAATAAGAGAGCATTTGATTTTGAACATTGATTCCATCTGACAGCGTTTTTTATAAGCTTTCCCCGCCGTGTCTGTGAATGCGTGTGAGCTCTTGAAAATAGCTGATCCTCTTCCCCAACCATAGTATTGGGGTGGATTGAAGGTCTTATTTGAAAACTCGCTCGTTTACTTGACATTTTTCAATTTTTCTGGATGATATTAATGAAGAAACCGATAAATGTATGTTCCTTTGTTCAAATATGAATAATATCTATAAAATGACATGTATATATTATACATACACACACATATTACATATATATATAATATTGATGTGGCCCGTGGCATTGTGGGTATGTGCGACCAAAGACACCTCTTGGTTAAAATAGGTATACACAAAATCTTGGTCGGAATAGTGTTAAACCTATAAAAGTTGGCCATTATGATCAACTATCGATCCATTTAGAAAAGCTATCGATTGCGGAGACTGGTTTTGGTGTACCCACCACTAAAATTGCCGTTCTTTGACAGACTCTCTCCTGTCTCGAGCAGAGATCGTTCTACTGAACGGGAGGAGATCCTTGTGACTGCGAGAGACATCCCGTTCATAATGAAGCCGCCTGTCCACTGTTCGGCGTGCGACGTGGAAGATTACAGAACATCCTGAATGTGAATCCTGTATGAGGCGCACTCTCTCATGGTTCATAACGTTGGGATAGTAAGCTCCAAAGATCAGACTGTCATAGCTCGTGCAATATGCCTTCTGGTCAGCTTAATAATAAAATGATCTATCCTGTTGATGTTTGCCTCGTTGTACCAGACCTTATTGGGATAGTACTTCCTTTACTTATTCTTCATTTACTCGGGTGTACGATACAACCGGAGACAAGTGCGAAGACATTGTCTCTAGAACAACCTCCTCTTTTCCATCTGGGAAGGACTCATGTAGAACCACAATGGACAACAGTATGCCATAATTGGCCGGATGAGAAAGCAGATTACCTTCACCCTGGTATCAAGCTGGCTGCTGTAAAACAACCTCCTTGCCACAGCAAAGGTCTTTTTAGCTTTGGCCAGAACAATATCTATACGTTTGTCAAAATACAGATATTGATCCAACTAAATGCCAAGATACCTTACTACACTTTTCAAATCTAAACGGCGTCAATGTGGGTCAACAATGCCGAACTTACGCCGGTTTGTGCGCGTATCCCTTGATGCCATGTACAACGGGGTAATAAGAAGGATAGTTTCACACTTCTGGAAGTTGATTATCAACTTCCCGTCGTCGCAAAATCACTGAATATTTATTACTTCGACCTTCGGACCTGATCTGTACGTTACTAAATCATTGGCGTACGCAATTAAGTGCGGCATTGAACCTATTAGATCTGCACTGAATATTGAAAACAGGATTGGCGAACCAACCGCTCCCTGTTGCAGACCGTTTTTGATGTCAAAAACTATTGAAGAAGTTACATAGCCACTTTTCACGACCAAAATTCTGCCTGTTATCCTGTCATAGATCATGTATAGCAATGGATTCTCAGATCGCCATTGACTTATATCGTTACGAAGATTACTGTGGTTCAGCAGGGCCTCGTTCTCCAGTTCGTGATTTGGCCTACGAACCTCGTTGACCGTATACACTCGCTGGAATACAGCACCAATTGCTTTTACTTTCTACTGGGGATCTTCAACCACGAAGAAGTCATTGTCCAACACTGCCCCATCTGGATCGATGCCAATTGTTGTGAGGAAGTGTTCGTTCTCTGTCGTCCTTGGAAGTCTAACACTCTGAATGTCGTTTTGATCTTTTCTCCGAAATATTTTATTTACTTGCGGCAACATACCCGGGTTGTTGGAACGTACAGCCCGAATTTTATTGTCCCAGTGCAAGCTTATAGCTATGCTATAATTGATACGGATAAATTGTTGGAGATTCTTGATCTCCGTCTTCAAAGTTCTGCAGCAGCCTACTTTTGTGCACGCGAAGTGTAACGATGGTAGCATTTCGATAAAGATCGCTATCATCGACTTGTACTACCTTTGGGGTAGTTTTGTCGTTTGCCTACGTTGTCTATCTGTCTGAGGTACCTATCAACCTCCTCGTTTTCCAGGTTTCTGTTTGTAGGAGGATTGATCCCACTCGAACGTAGTTCCGTGGATTAAGTCTTGGAGAACCAAAGCCATCGGGCCTTATTATAATTATAAGGGTACTTCTGGACATATTCCCCCAGTTCTTCCACCTCGTTCGGGAGCTGAATAGCCGCGTAGAGTCCGCAGTGATCATTCTCGTACTCAATCACAGTTAAGTAGTTCCGCGTGTGTCTTTCCACGTCAAGTATCGTCAGTCGTTTGTCGATTAGCAGTAGATCCAGATTGGATCCACTTCTGGGATACGATGGCCAATCGGTTGCAAGCAAATCTAGCTTGAACTTAATATTGTGCTCTACCAACCAGTTATACAGGTTCCCCATTACTGCGGGAGGTCATTATGCACTCTATTACCCCATTCTCTGTGCTTGGAGCAATAATGTAAAAATTTTCCTCCGAGCGAAGTCGAAGGCTAGTTAAAAGAGCTTTGAAGTTGCGATTGAGGTTTGGGAAGGAGCGGAATGCGTGCAATACACTTTTCTATTACACCAATACCCCGGTTTGCGTCGGTAATTGGGACCGGAGAGTTGCTACGCAAATCGAAACGACGCAAACCGAAACACGATTTTTTATACCTACATACATTTGTATGAACATACTTACATACAAATTTATTTTATTTCATTGGTTCCATGGCCCACTATATAAGCTAAAAACAAATGATTTTCCGGAATAAATTTAAATATTTTTCAAAACAAGGTTTAATTAAAAAAATATAACAACTCATGAAAAAAAAAACACAACAAAAAGAAGATATAAATTAAAAGTAAGAATTCATCGTATAAAGATAAAGGTCGATGCGATTTGTTCCATTTTCATCTGAATCCATTTCCACTGTCTGACTTGGCTATCTTGGAGTTTTTTGTATGAAATCATCTAAAGTTTTTTTGGATTGTGACTTGTTTTTTTTCTAAATAAATTTTCTTACAACAATCAATAGCTTCGGATTCAAGTGTAAGTGTTTCATCGTTCACCGCATTGTTTATCCCAGTTACAATCGTCGTATAACAGAAGCTCATTAATATCTCCTTCATCCATTCCTTCAAAATTCGCGTTGCTAGCCGATTATGTAAGTTCTATCTCCCATGTCTTTTATAATGCATTCAGGCCATAATTGGCGCCTTCCGTTCAAGCACGATACTTTTACTTCTTTCCAATATAGGTTTATATTTTCTATAGCCATCATTATATTAAAGATTCTTTCATGGTAGGCAAATCTTCTCCATCAGTTGCGTTTAGAAGCTGATTAAATGTTCGCCGCAAATGATAGGACTTAAAGTTGGATATAACACCTTGATCCATGGGTTGTATCATTGATGTGGTATTTACGGGTATAAATAACACATTTATATTTTCAGAATAATTATCAGAAACACAGCGTGACCTGGTGCATTGTCTAGTAATAATAGCACTTTAAAGTCAATATTTTGCGAAAAACAATAAAATGTCCAGAGAGGTAAATTAAAAATGGCTTGGATTTAAAATCTACCGCTGCATTTCCTCCCAAAAGAAGTCTTAGTCTATCTTTAATTACTTTGTAACCAGGGGCAGATTTTTCGCATTCCGAAATGTACGTCCTACCTGGCAAACGTTTACAAAAAAGTCCTGTTTCATCAGCCTTTAAGACTTGTTTTGCAGAATATCCACCTCCTTGGTTGCTTTAATTTCATGTTTGAACTTGTCTGCAGCTGAAGTATCTGCACTAGCAGAGTCTCCTTTTAGTAAATTAGTGGACAAGTCTCTGGACCAAATAGAATTATTTTACCGCTTTATGTAAATAAATAAATAAAATAACGAATTCTCTTACACCTAACCTACTGACCTATTCCTATACAGGAAGGGAGCCTGACGCGCATAGATTTCATTAAAAAAAGCATATACTTCATATCATTGCGCTAAGTCTTCGTCGAACTATATGTACAGGTTTGGTTTAATTCAAAATTAACTTATTCTCCATGAAAAATACTTTATAGCTTTACCAGCACCAATACTTAATGATGTTTATTCAATATGTTTACAAGATGCATCGAAAAGAACATAAAGCGAATTTTTTTCCTTTTGAACGTGGGTATAAAAGCCATGTGACACAATATTGAAATAATCTTTTCCAACTCCCGAAGTCTCTTAGTGGGCAATCATTTAAAATCCACCCACTCTACCGACGATTCCCGAATGATGACATATCCCAAAATATTCAAAAAGTACACAAATCTGCAATATCACCAATTCCCCATTCCATCCCCACCAACCCAGCTAAAATCAATCATGTTTACGGATTCGTCCCCCAACAATACCCAAAAAGCTGAAACAAATATCTCTAAAATATTCATAGTCCAACACACAAAAAACAATAATCGGAGCTTCAAGAACGTGAGTCATTCAATTAATTAAATGTAGTATCTGTAGTGAGACACATCTAAACAAAATAAACCAAAATAACTTCTTCCGTTACACAACGTTAAGCACCAACAACACTTCATCGTCAGCTTGGCGCATAAACGCGATAAACCGTCATGAGGGGTCTCGGGAATTTAAAATGCACTTACTTGCATAAAGATTATGGAATGTGTGGAAAGTATGGCAGATGAAAAACTGTCCAAGAACTAGATTCTGGCGCGTTTTACTAACTTGAAATAGATGTTTCATGTTGATTCCACCAATAATGAAAGGTGATCTTCCAAGGACAAAAAGCCTTTGAATAAAGGATTTGAAGATTTGTACAATGAATTGAAGAATACGTATCTCTGCTTCAAGGCACACTTGATGAGTAAAATTCATATATTCACACCGACAACCGTCCTGGGTGAATCCAGCCGGAACGACGCAAACCGGAAACCGGAACGCCTCAAGCCGGGGTATTGGGGTACTTGCAATCTTCGCACTTTACTGCTGTACATGACCTTGTGACAAAGGCCTTTCTTTATTAAAAGAGCCACTCCCCCTTGCAGAGATTGGGGCCGGTCTCTTCGAATTACGTGGTAATACTTGTACCGGAGTTTGTGCGTCTGGTTCAGCTTAGTTTCGCTGGTCATAAGCACGTCTGGATTGTGGGATTGCAAAATGTTACCGAGCGTTAATTTTCGTTCAGTCCTAATCAGTGAATTCACATTCACTGCGAGGATCTCTAGCTAAAAGGCTGCGTGCGCAGCCACCATTAGGATGTTGTGGCGTTAGGCACGGCAAACAACGTCGAGTAAATAAGATCTACCCGCACTTCTTGCTTCTGGAACTGTTTTTGGAGTTGAGCGATCTGCCCCTGTATAGAGAGCAGAACCGTCTTCAAATCCAGTTCAGCTCCAGGTTGCCTGAATACCTACAGAATGAGGACGGGCAGGTTTCAACACACATGGCAAGAAAGACGGTAATTGATTTAGAAAAGGAAGCGAGAGTAGCTTTTCCGTCATTAAAGGATCACTTACTAACCGAAGTCGCATTAACACAACCAGACTGAAAATTCGTGCTAACCACTGATGCATCAGATGACGCAGTTGAGACGACTTGTCACAAGACAATAAACCCATTACGTTCACATCGAAGACTCTGGGCTAATCAGAACGGAATTATGCCGCAAACGAAATTTAGCTTTTCGCGATTGTCTACGCTCTAAAGAATTTACGGAACTACATATATGGTGTCACAAATTTAGAGATCCACACCGATCACTAACCTTTGACATTTGCAGTTTCACCTAGAAACCCAAACGCAATGATGAAAACATGGCATGCTCTTATAGAGGAACATGCCCCCAAAAATAGTTTGCAAATCAGGTCAAGAGGCTGACGTTTTGTCAAGACAGATGCTAAACCAAATTTCCGATTTGAACACGCCACATTCAGATGAAAGTAGCGAAGAACACGAAACAGATATCATAGAGAGACTGGTAAACCAATTCAACCAACAAATTACATATAATACGACCAACTAACTCGATTTAACAGACATCCTAAACCACAGCCAATGGTGAGGCACCAATTCTAACAAAAAGGGGGGAATCAATACACATTGATGCAATGTTCGCTGAAAAACAAAAATTTCTTAAATGCATAGACGCACATTCAAAATTTCTAATCATTAAGCAAATTGAAAAAAGGCAGGAAATGTCAAATAAAGTTTTAGATCTATTACATATATTCCCAGCTTGCAAATATAAATATAATGTGGGACCAAGTTTTAGCATTCACATCTGCAGTCTCATGGAAAGATGCAAGATAACAATACATATAGTATGTTACCACCATTATCTCTGGTTACCACCAGAAATAAGAGAGCATTTGATTTTGAACATTGATTCCATCTGACAGCGTTTTTTATAAGCTTTCCCCGCCGTGTCTGTGAATACGTGTGAGCTCTTGAAAATAGCTGATCCTCTTCCCCAACCATAGTATTGGGGTGGATTGAAGGTCTTATTTGAAAACTCGCTCGTTTACTTGACATTTTTCAATTTTTCTGGATGATATTAATGAAGAAACCGATAAATGTATGTTCCTTTGTTCAAATATGAATAATATCTATAAAATGACATGTATATATTATACATACACACACATATTACATATATATATAATATTGATGTGGCCCGTGGCATTGTGGGTATGTGCGACCAAAGACACCTCTTGGTTAAAATAGGTATACACAAAATCTTGGTCGGAATAGTGTTAAACCTATAAAAGTTGGCCATTATGATCAACTATCGATCCATTTAGAAAAGCTATCGATTGCGGAGACTGGTTTTGGTGTACCCACCACTAAAATTGCCGTTCTTTGACAGACTCTCTCCTGTCTCGAGCAGAGATCGTTCTACTGAACCGGAGGAGATCCTTGTGACTGCGAGAGACATCCCGTTCATAATGAAGCCGCCTGTCCACTGTTCGGCGTGCGACGTGGAAGATTACAGAACATCCTGAATGTGAATCCTGTATTAGGCGCACTCTCTCATGGTTCATAACGTTGGGATAGTAAGCTCCAAAGATCAGACTGTCATAGCTCGTGCAATATGCCTTCTGGTCAGCTTAATAATAAAATGATCTATCCTGTTGATGTTTGCCTCGTTGTACAAGACCTTATTGGGATAGTACTTCCTTTACTTATTCTTCATTTACTCGGGTGTACGATACAACCGGAGACAAGTGCGAAGACATTGTCTCTAGAACAACCTCCTCTTTTCCATCTAGGAAGGACTCATGTAGAACCACAATGGACAACAGTATGCCATAATTGGCCGGATGAGAAAGCAGATTACCTTCACCCTGGTATCAAGCTGGCTGCTGTAAAACAACCTCCTTGCCACAGCAAAGGTCTTTTTAGCTTTGGCCAGAACAATATCTATATGTTTGTCAAAATACAGATATTGATCCAACTAAATGCCAAGATACCTTACTACACTTTTCAAATCTAAACGGCGTCAATGTGGGTCAACAATGCCGAACTTACGCCGGTTTGTGCGCGTATCCCTTGATGCCATGTACAACGGGGTAATAAGAAGGATAGTTTCACACTTCTGGAAGTTGATTATCAACTTCCCGTCGTCGCAAAATCACTGAATATTTATTACTTCGACCTTCGGACCTGATCTGTACGTTACTAAATCATTGGCGTACGCAATTAAGTGCGGCATTGAACCTATTAGATCTGCACTGAATATTGAAAACAGGATTGGCGAACCAACCGCTCCCTGTTGCAGACCGTTTTTGATGTCAAAAACTATTGAAGAAGTTACATAGCCACTTTTCACGACCAAAATTCTGCCTGTTATCCTGTCATAGATCATGTATAGCAATGGATTCTCAGATCGCCATTGACTTATATCGTTACGAAGATTACTGTGGTTCAGCAGGGCCTCGTTCTCCAGTTCGTGATTTGGCCTACGAACCTCGTTGACCGTATACACTCGCTGGAATACAGCACCAATTGCTTTTACTTTCTACTGGGGATCTTCAACCACGAAGAAGTCATTGTCCAACACTGCCCCATCTGGATCGATGCCAATTGTTGTGAGGAAGTGTTCGTTCTCTGTCGTCCTTGGAAGTCTAACACTCTGAATGTCGTTTTGATCTTTTCTCCGAAATATTTTATTTACTTGCGGCAACATACCCGGGTTGTTGGAACGTACAGCCCGAATTTTATTGTCCCAGTGCAAGCTTATAGCTGTGCTATAATTGATACGGATAAATTGTTGGAGATTCTTGATCTCCGTCTTCAAAGTTCTGCAGCAGCCTACTTTTGTGCACGCGAAGTGTAACGATGGTAGCATTTCGATAAAGATCGCTATCATCGACTTGTACTACCTTTGGGGTAGTTTTGTCGTTTGCCTACGTTGTCTATCTGTCTGAGGTACCTATCAACCTCCTCGTTTTCCAGGTTTCTGTTTGTAGGAGGATTGATCCCACTCGAACGTAGTTCCGTGGATTAAGTCTTGGAGAACCAAAGCCATCGGGCCTTATTATAATTATAAGGGTACTTCTGGACATATTCCCCCAGTTCTTCCACCTCGTTCGGGAGCTGAATAGCCGCGTAGAGTCCGCAGTGATCATTCTCGTACTCAATCACAGTTAAGTAGTTCCGCGTGTGTCTTTCCACGTCAAGTATCGTCAGTCGTTTGTCGATTAGCAGTAGATCCAGATTGGATCCACTTCTGGGATACGATGGCCAATCGGTTGCAAGCAAATCTAGCTTGAACTTAATATTGTGCTCTACCAACCAGTTATACAGGTTCCCCATTACTGCGGGAGGTCATTATGCACTCTATTACCCCATTCTCTGTGCTTGGAGCAATAATGTAAAAATTTTCCTCCGAGCGAAGTCGAAGGCTAGTTAAAAGAGCTTTGAAGTTGCGATTGAGGTTTGGGAAGGAGCGGAATGCGTGCAATACACTTTTCTATTACACCAATACCCCGGTTTGCGTCGGTAATTGGGACCGGAGAGTTGCTACGCAAATCGAAACGAAGCAAACCGAAACACGATTTTTTATACCTACATACATTTGTATGAACATACTTACATACAAATTTATTTTATTTCATTGGTTCCATGGCCCACTATATAAGCTAAAAACAAATGATTTTCCGGAATAAATTTAAATATTTTTCAAAACAAGGTTTAATTAAAAAAATATAACAACTCATGAAAAAAAAACACAACAAAAAGAAGATATAAATTAAAAGTAAGAATTCATCGTATAAAGATAAAGGTCGATGCGATTTGTTCCATTTTCATCTGAATCCATTTCCACTGTCTGACTTGGCTGTCTTGGAGTTTTTTGTATGAAATCATCTAAAGTTTTTTTGGATTGTAACTTGTTTTTTTTCTAAATAAATTTTCTTACAACAATCAATAGCTTCGGATTCAAGTGTAAGTGTTTCATCGTTCACCGCATTGTTTATCCCAGTTACAATCGTCGTATAACAGAAGCTCATTAATATCTCCTTCATCCATTCCTTCAAAATTCGCGTTGCTAGCCGATTATGTAAGTTCTATCTCCCATGTCTTTTATAATGCATTCAGGCCATAATTGGCGCCTTCCGTTCAAGCACGATACTTTTACTTCTTTCCAATATAGGTTTATATTTTCTATAGCCATCATTATATTAAAGATTCTTTCATGGTAGGCAAATCTTCTCCATCAGTTGCGTTTAGAAGTTGATTAAATGTTCGCCGCAAATGATAGGACTTAAAGTTGGATATAACACCTTGATCCATGGGTTGTATCATTGATGTGGTATTTGCGGGTATAAATAACACATTTATATTTTCAGAATAATTATCAGAAACACAGCGTGACCTGGTGCATTGTCTAGTAATAATAGCACTTTAAAGTCAATATTTTGTGAAGAACAATAAAATGTCCAGAGTGGTAAATTAAAAATGGCTTGTGTTGTCGCCACCTTAAAGACCATCAGTGCAGCCAGCACCAATTCCTTACGGCTTGCGGCGACGAAAGATGAAAAAATGTTATTTACCGTTTTTTTTTTGACGTATTTGAAATTCTTTCTTTTCTATTGGCTTTGCTTGAACACGAGGCATTGGCGAAAAAGGACTTATATTTTTTTAAAGTTGAATTAAATTATTTTAATCGTTAATCGTTTGTAATGCTATGCAAATATTTGATTCATAATTAATGATAATAAAATTAATGAAGTTCTTCTATTAGAAATTGAGTGACTTTTGATTGAGAAGAAACAAAGCTTTAAAAAAATATAAATTAATTTGATTAAAAGTAAAACTTTCAATCGTCGTCAATGCCTCCTAAACTAGTCCGACCATACAATTGCCAAGCTTGCCCGGCAAAAGATAACGACACCATGGTCCAATGTGATGTCTGCGACACGTGGTATCACTTCAGCTGCGTCGGTGTCGATTCATCAATAAAGGGTCTACCGTGGATGTGCAACGCCTGCGCATCAGCTGAAGCTGCTGCTTCAAAAACTTCAGCACCTGCACAATCGCAACAGCTAAGAAGTTGCAACCAGCAAGCAGCAACGGTGAAATCACCACCCTCTCTGCCAGCAGCAGATCCATCAACTTCAGCACATGCACAATCGCAACAGCTTGGAAGTTGCAACCAGCAAGCAGCAGCAGTGAAATCACCAGCCTCCTTGCCAGCAGCAGTTCCATCATCTTCAACACCTAGAAGAACCCAACCGTTAGGAAGTGGTGCCGAAACAGCTGCAAGCGTGGACATCGACACGTGCTCGCCCCCACCAACATCAAACATCAAAAACCAAATCGTCTTACGACGTCTCCAAGAAGAGAATCAATTGCGACTACATCATCTGCGGCAGAAGTACTAAATTCTCGCCCTGGACTCCGATGACGATGACAACGAAGCCCCTCAACAAAAAAAAGGTAAGCGAGCTTGACTATATTATTCCACAACAACAACATGTCGACAATATGTCTAACTGGCCGAAAAGCAATTCACCGCCAATGAAGGCAACAACAACAACCCACCCCACATTCCCTCGGCCTATTGCACAAGTGCAAATCAAGACCAAACCGTCGATAGTACTTACCGCAGCCCGAAGTTCAATGTCACCAGATCTTCCCATATTTAACGGCAATCCAGAGGAGTGGGAGTTGTTTATTAATTCCTACGAGCAAACCACCGAACTTGCGGGATTCTCTGACGCGGAGAACATTGTCCGTTTAAGAAAGTGCCTCCAAGGAGCAGCGTTGCAAGCGGTTAGGCATAGGCTAACTCAACCTGCAATGGTAACAGGTGTTATTAACACACTACGCATGCTCTTTGGACGCGCAGACCACGTCATTGAGTCTCTAATTGCGAGTGCAAGAAACACTCCTCCTCCAAAACCCGAAAAATTATCCACCTTGGTTGATTACGCGTTAGCTGTTGAAAGTGTTTACGGTACCATCGAGAGTACTAATTCAGTAGAGTACCTGAACAACTCGGTACTTCTTAGAGAGTTCGTCAATAAACTTCCAGCGCATTTAATAATAAGCTGGGCGCAAGTTGCCAGGGATCTGCATCCACCCACACTAGCCGATTTCAATAATTGGTTAACGGACCTTGTGGCTGCGGTCTGTAGTGTAAAGGTGTTGCCCCAGAGCTGTGTATCGGTAGATAAACGAATTTTATCCAACGACAAGCGTTCAGGACGACAAGATGGCCAGATACTTGCACACGCAGATGTACGAAAGAGTTCTACTCCTTCAACTTCAACTGAAGCCTCTAGAGGTTGTGGCGTTTGTCAAGCCGACCATCCAACCTTTAATTGCAGTATCTTTAAAAGCGCAAATCTATCGGAGAGATGGCAGATGATCCGTCAAAATAATTTATGTCGATCTTGTCTTGGCAAACATACCTACTCTCGTTGCAAAATAGCAAAGACATGTAATGTTGGTGGATGTTCGGCGAAGCATCATCCTCTTATGCATAAATATGCGAACCAAATGTCGTCTGTATCAACTGGAATTCTGACACACAAGACGCATAATGATACAAAGGTATTGTTTCACGTCCTTCCAGTGACCTTGTTTGCAAACGGCAAATCAGTCAACACGTTCGCTTTTCTCGACGGAGGCTCATCGCTCACTTTGTTGGACGAAGAAATTGCAAACGAATTGAAGCTGCCCGGCCGACCAGAGGAACTCTGCTTGAGGTGGACTTCCAATACAACGCGGGTCGAAACTGGTTCACGAGTGGTCTCGTTAAGCATTGCGGGTCGTCAACATGGTAGCTCCAAATTTCATTTGACAAATGTACACACCATTCGCAGTCTGGATCTGCCCATACAATCGGTCGGAAGTCAGGTTCTCGCTAAACCATATCGTCATCTAGCCGGACTCCCCCTACCATCCTACAATCAAGCACGGCCAAGAATTCTAATCGGCATGGACAACTGGAAGTTGGGTGTACCGCTTAAAGTTTTTGAAGGCAACTGGTCCCAACCAATCGCGACTAAAACCAGATTGGGCTGGTCAGTACACGGACCTGACGGACATTGTCAAGTGGGTAGCCATTTCAGTCTTCACATGTGTGAATGTACAAACGACGTGAAGCTTCACCAACTTGTGAACGGCTTCTTTAGTATTGAAAACGTCGGTATCCGTGTACCAACACAACAAATCATGAATGAAGAAGAAAGACGAGCAACAAGCATCCTAGACAGCACCTGTGTACAAGTCGATGGACATTTCGAAGTCGGTCTTTTATGGAAATTTGATAAGTTTTCGTTACCAGATAGCCTACAGATGGCCTACCGCCGTAACGAGAATCTGCAAAGAGTCATAGGAAAAAATAATGACCTACGCAAGGCATTAAGCCATCATATAACGAACCTTGTTACGAAAGGATACGCGAAGAAGCTGTCGCCAGAGGAACTTAGAGTGAACCACGAAGGACTTGGTATTTGCCGATATTCATCGTGCGCAATCCAAACAAGCCTGCAATGATACGATTGGTCTGGGACGCAGCAGCGAGATGTCAGGGAACTTCCCTGAACGACTTCCTTCTTAAAGGACCTGATCAACTGGTACCCTTGTTATCCGTTCTGTATGGTTTTCGCTGCCGTAAGATTGGTATTTGTGGAGACATTGCAGAAATGTTCCACCAGATACGGGTGCTAGAAGAAGACAGGCACGTACAGCGCTTCTTGTGGAGTGATGATGTACATATGCAGAAACCCAGCGTTTATGAAATGAACGTAATGACATTCGGTGCAGCATGCTCGCCATGCATCGCGCATTACGTTAAAAACAAAAATGCCATGACTTTTGCGAGCAGAATGCCAAGAGCCGTTGAAGCAGTTCTAGAACATCATTATGAACGACTTCCTTCTTAAAGGACCTGATCAACTGGTACCCTTGTTATCCGTTCTGTATGGTTTTCGCTGCCGTAAGATTGGTATTTGTGGAGACATTGCAGAAATGTTCCACCAGATACGGGTGCTAGAAGAAGACAGGCACGTACAGCGCTTCTTGTGGAGTGATGATGTACATATGCAGAAACCCAGCGTTTATGAAATGAACGTAATGACATTCGGTGCAGCATGCTCGCCATGCATCGCGCATTACGTTAAAAACAAAAATGCCATGACTTTTGCGAGCAGAATGCCAAGAGCCGTTGAAGCAGTTCTAGAACATCATTATGTTGACGATTTTATTGATAGTGTAGACACGGAATCGGAAGCCATCCAACTTGCCAAAGACGTCGCATTCATCCATCGGAATGCAGGATTTCATATAAAAAACTGGGTTTCCAATTCAAATGATGTCCTGGCAGCGTTAGAGCAGACTGAAAATTCCAACAAAGCATTTGGAGATGCTGCTCCCTGTGAAACGGAAAAGATCCTCGGGCTATACTGGAACACAACAACAGACACTTTCACCTACGTGTTAAAATTTCAACGGCTCAAAAGAGATGTCTTCAACTGCAATCTGAGTCCAACGAAACGTGAAGTACTCAAAATTCTTATGTCAATTTTCGATCCGATGGGGTTCTTGTCACATTTCTTAATTGGCTTGAAAATTCTTCTCCAACAAATCTGGCGGACATCCATAGGGTGGGACGATGAGTTGCCAACGGACATGGCCGACAAATGGGCGGAAGTTAACAACAATCTTGAAAAATGCAACGTCGGTTAATGTCCCTAGATGTTACTCTGAACTGTTAAGAGAACCTGTCCCAAACATACAATTACACACATTCGTTGACGCAAGCGAAAATGCTTATGCAGCTGTGTCATATTTCAGAATCGAAGCTCAGGGACTGGTTGATATTGCACTAGTAAGTTGCTCCTCAACGCCCTATCTCAATTCCTCGAATGGAGTTGCAAGCTGCTGTGCTGGGAATTGAATAAAATAAGAAAAGAATCCCATAAATTGTTCATCCACCAAAGGTTTTTTTGGACTGATTCGAAAACGGTTCTATCGTGGTTGAAGGGCGACCCACGAAAATTCCAACAATTTGTAATGTTTCGAGTCGGAGAAATTTTAGAAACTTCACATATATCCGAATGGAAATGGATCGCTTCAAAGCTCAACGTTGCCGACAAAGCCACTAAATGTCCGGTTTTCGACTACGAAGCTACGGGTGAATGGTTCAAGGGTCCAGCTTTCTTGTACAAGGAATCGTCGGAATGGCAACAAACACCAGCAATCATCACTACGTCAGAGGAGATCCGACCGCACTTATTGCACATCAGTGCTAAGAAGATATATCGACTTGTTGATGAAAATCGTTTCAGCAAATGGTCACGCATGTATCGGTCACTGGCGTACGCTCCTCTCTTTATTGAAATTATATCGGGAAAGCAACCACCTGACGTCGTCGAACTCGATTTAGAGATTATTCAGAAGTCACAATCTGCACTCTACCGACAAGCTCAGATATTCGCCTATCCAGAAGAGATCGATACGTTGAAAAGAAACCGGAGTAAAGCAAAATACACTCCGTTGTCAAGGAGCAGCCCATTGTACAAACTTTCCTCGACGAAGACGACGTAGTGAGAGTGAGCGGTCGCACACTTTACGCAGAGTACACCGATATAAACGCAAAAACACCGATCATCCTTCCGAGGACACACCGAATCACGTACTTAATTGTGGATTCATATCATCGCAAGTTCCATCATTGTAACCACGAGACTGCAATAAATGAAATTCGGCAAAAATATTACATCTCAAACTTGCGAACGCTTTTGAAGTTTGTAAGAAGGGAATAGACTACTTTGGTCCCATGTTTGTAATTATAGGAAGGAGAAAGGAGAAGAGATGGGGGGCAATATTTACATGCCTCACTACGAGAGCCGTGCTTATAGAACTCGCATACAGCTTATCGGCAGATTCATGTATTGTGTGTTTGAAGAATTTCATGGCACGTCGGGGCACTCCGTTGGAAATCTACTGTGACAATGATACCAATTTTAAAGGAGCTGAGAAAGAGTTAAGAGACGAGATGAAAAGGTTGAATATGCGACGCATAGCACACGAATTTCTGCCTGCGGAGATAACTTGGAAGTTTAATCCGCCATCGGCTCCGCATATGGGCGGTGCGTGGGAAAGGCTCGTGCGGTCAATTAAAGATGTGCTTTATCGAATTCTACCGGGTAGTAAAGTTGGTGAGGAAACTCTACGTTGTGCACTTACGGAAGTAGAAAATATTATTAATTCAAGAACGCTAACATTTGTTTCATTGGAGTCAGGCGACGACGAAGCATTAATGCCTAATCATTTCCTTCTCGGTTCTTCAAATGGTAAAAAGCCACCTTGTGACCCAGACGCCATCGATCTAGGAAAAAACTGGAAGTACTCTCACATGATAGCCGATTGCTTTTGGAAAAGGTGGCTAAAGGCGTATTTACCTAATATAAATCGCCGATCAAAATGGTTCAATAAAGCGAGGCCAATTCAAAAGGGGGATGTGGTGATAATTGCGGATGAGAATTTGCCAAGAAATTGCTGGCCCAAAGGCATACTTGTCGACACTGTTGTTGCTGCGGATAGTCAAGTGAGGCGAGGCAAGGTACAGACAGGTGGAGGGGTCTTCGAAAGACCAGCTGTCAAACTTGCCGTTCTTGACGTAGCACCGGCATTAAGTGGCGACGAAGTGAGTAAGGCCGAAGCAATAGAGGATTCAGATCGGCTTACTGGGGGGACTGTGTTGTCGCCACCTTAAAGACCATCAGTGCAGCCAACACCAATTCCTTACGGCGACGAAAGATGAAAAAATGTTATTTACCTTTTTTTTTTTTGACGTATTTGAAATTCTTTCTTTTCTATTGGCTTTGCTTGAACACGAGGCATTGGCGAAAAAGGACTTATATTTTTTTAAAGTTGAATTAAATTATTTTAATCGTTAATCGTTTGTAATGCTATGCAAATATTTGATTCATAATTAATGATAATAAAATTAATGAAGTTCTTCTATTAGAAATTGAGTGCCTTTTGATTGAGAAGGAACAGCTTGGATCTAAAATCTACCGCTGCATTTCCTCCCAAAAGAAGTCTTAGTCTATCTTTACTTACCTTGTAACCAGGGGCAGATTTTTCGCATTCCGAAATGTACGACCTTCCTGGCAAACGTTTACAAAAAAGTCCTGTTTCATCAGCCTTTAAGACAGTTTTGCAGAATAACCACCTAATTGGTTGCTTTAATTTCATATTTGAACTTGTCTGCAGCTGAAGTATCTGCACTAGCAGAGTCTCCTTTTAGTAAATTAGAGGACAAGTCTCTGGAACAAATAGATTTTACTGAAGAATGGTCTATTCCAAGGTACCTTCCAATATCAACAGCCTTTTCACCCGATTCAAACCGCTTCAAAATCTCCAAAGTGGTGACCCGTGGCGTTGCGGGTATGTGCGTCGACCCCAACCTCGACGTCGTAGGTTTGATTCCAGCTCTGAGCGACAAAAGTCATTTTCACTACCCCACCTCTTTCGAGTCACTGACAATGCTCAAAGAGTACTTCCTGTCTAGAAAAAGCGTCTCAAACTTGGCCGTTCGGAGTCGGCATAAAACTGTAGGTCCCTTCCACTCGTGTGAGAACAATTGCAAGCACAACACGAGTGGTTGATGAGAATCTAGGCCCTGGCCCTCTATAGGCTGTAGCGCCACCCATATTATATTATTATATAAAATCTCCAACTTTCGTTCTACATTTATTTGGTTTATTTGACTAGAAACCTGACCTGAGCAAACGTATCAATGAAACTGGGATGCAGACACACCAGAAATTGGCAATCCTACAGCAAGACACGATCTTATACGCTATATTTAGGTTAAAAAATCTGGGATGGATGGGACAGACATTTTCTTATTATCGACGCAAATCGAAGCCATTGCCGCAAGCCGAAACTTAAACTTTAAAGTTACAAAGCATTTTTAAAGCACGACGCAAAACGAAACGACGCAAACCGGGGTATTGGGGTACTTGCAATCTTCGCACTTCACTTGCTGTACATGACCTTGTGACAAAGGCCGTTCTTTATTAAAAGAGCGACCACTCCCCCTTGCAGAGATTGGGGCCGGTCTCTTCGAATTACGTGGTAATACTTGTACCGGAGTTTGCGCGTCTGGTTCAGCTTAGTTTCGCTGGCCATAAGCACGTCTGGATTGTGGGATTGCAAAATGTTACCGAGCGTTAATTTTCTTTCAGTCCTAATCAGTGAATTCACATTCACTGCGAGGATCTCTAGGTTACAGGCTGCGTGCGTAGCCACCATTAGGATATTGTGGCGTTAGGCACGCAAACAACGTCGAGTAAATAAGTTCTATCCGCGCTTCTTGCTTCTGGAACTGTTTTTGGAGTTGAGCGATCTGCCCCTGTATAGAGAGCAGAACCGTCTTCAAATCCAGTTCAGCTCCAGGTTGCCTGGGCACTGGGACCGAGGGCACCTTCGGCACTGTCTGTGTGTCTGGGAGTACGGGTTCTGGGATCTGCGTTCATCACGCCACTCACACTATGTATCTCTAATTTAATTGTTTATTGAAAAAAAGAAAGAAATCTATTTGGGTTTTCATGGGAATCGAACCCGGCTCAGCGATATAACGTGCGATGACACGACACACCAAGCTATCGACACT
This sequence comes from Eristalis arbustorum, assembly GCA_916610145.1. Lineage (NCBI taxonomy): Eukaryota > Metazoa > Arthropoda > Insecta > Diptera > Syrphidae > Eristalis > Eristalis arbustorum. The sequence continues at coordinate 51,529,691 of OU744319.1, read as the reverse complement.
ATGGTGTTGTTCCGATTATAAGTGCACCTGAAAATGTGTTACTCCGAACTGAAGCCGAACACGTCTGCACTGGGTGAAGGTCTGTGAACGACTAATGACTACTAAATTGGTGAGAAGGATGAAGAATACAATCGAACCTTCAAACTTAAATTACCCACGGAACCAATAATATTCAGAAATTTGGTTTGATTTGTAGAAAATTCGATTTACAGATGTTCCACTAACAGAGGTTTGGCTGTATTTCCATTCCCAATGTTTCTCTTTTGGTAGGGATAAGGTCTGTTCCAGTTGCTGTAAAGTTCACCGAAAAACTGTCCAAAGCCGTTCCATTTGGTGATTTGTTCGCAGTTTTTCAGAGCAGAGCGTGCTCATGAGAGAGTACACAATTTCCCCACCCTGCGAATTTCTGCCACAGAAAATTCTGTGGGTAGACAATTGAAGACTGTCAAATTCAAAATAAAAAAACAAACTACAGTTCATAATTCGATTCATCTGTTGTTTTTTTTCATACATAGCGCAGGGATTACCATGCGCAAGTGTTATAACGCCTCGAAAAGTTAATAGAATGAGAAGAAGAAAAACTTAATTTATTTTAAGGCAATGCTGGAAAGAGATAAAAAATAAAAAATAAGTAAATATATTAAGAAAAGTTGTTTTTATTTCAGAGTTGTTAGGAATTAATGGTTAGATATACAAGAATAATTGAAAGATTTATTTATTTAGTTATTTAATTGTTGACAAATAGCATCGCGAATGACATTCCCTCTGGTAAGTTCTCCAAAATGGATGTTGTCCTCCTTAGAGTTTTGAATTAATTCCTTTTCGTTTTCGAACGTGAAGTCCAAGTCGTCGTCGTTTGCGACATTATGGAGCACAATACAGGCTCTTATAAAGTCACATATTTTTTCACACCATGCAATTTACGGTAATACAGCTGCCGATTGTTTTCTGATGAGACCGAATAAATCTACAATCGAATTCAATTTTTAACAATTACCAATGTATTCGATTGTGAAATCATTCGTAATCGTCCATCGCTACTACAAGCACCACCTGGTTCCGTTAAGAGAAGTCAATCTTCATTGTACCACAATGGGACTACTCTGTCCTAAGTGTGACTGCCCTTAGCACTCAGCCACTAAAACCTAACCTATCCTAAGATGGCACACCCAAACACAAACCATTAAAGATTATCTCGAACCTAAAACCTTAAGTTTATTTAACATTTCGCAAGAATTGCGAGATCTCTAATTAATACCTACAGAATGAGGACGGGCAGGTTTCAACACATATGGCAAAAAAGACGGTAAAAGAAGCGAGAGTAGCTTTTCCGCCATTAAAGGATCACTTACTAACCGAAGTCGAATTAACACAACCAGACTGAAAATTCGTGCTAACCACTGATGCATCAGATGACGCAGTTGAGAAGACTTGTCACAAGACAATAAACCCATTACGTTCACATCGAAGACTCTGGGCTAATCAGAACGGAATTATGCCGCAAACGAAATTTAACTTTTCGCGATTGTCTACGCTCTAAAGAATTTACGGAACTACATATATGGTGTCACAAATTTAGAGATCCACACCGATCACTAACCTTTGACATTTGCAGTTTCACCTAGAAACCCAAACGCAATGATGAAAACATGGCATGCTCTTATAGAGGAACATGCCCCCAAAAATAGTTTGCAAATCAGGTCAAGACGCTGACGTTTTGTCAAGACAAATGCTAAACCAAATTTCCGATTCGAACACGCCACATTCAGATGAAAGTAGCGAAGGAACACGAAATAGATATCATAGAGAGACTGGTAAACCAATCCAACCAACAAATTACAGGAAATGTCAAATAAAGTTTTAGATCTATTACATATATGTGGGACCAATTTTTAGCATTCACATCCGCAGTCTGATGGAAAGATCCAAGATAACAATACATATAGTATGTTACCACCATTATCTCTGGTTACCACAAACCACAGTACGTCAAATAAACAAATCAAACAAGTACACCGTATAGTGGAAATAGCAAGATATATCAAAACGGAACATTCCAGTGGATCCAATGGAAATACTTATAAGAGCATCAAAAGAATATATTACAACTCAAAAAAGACCCAAAAAAATTTGTTTTAACAAGGCATCATAAATGAACTAATAGAGATATTCAACTTTCCAGGCCAAAATGCAAAAACACGCATACTTCTTCATTTGGAGTCAATATTTCACGCATACTTTTACACTTGGGGTAGTTTGATCAGCTGCTTACCCCTCCAAATCATATTTTGCACCTGATAGTGTCAAATAAATTTCCAAAATGGTTGACTTACCCACAAACTGGAAATATTCCATGAGTAGGTTCGTCAATGTTAGCAATGTAAATAGTATTATAACATGCGTAAGAGAAGTTTATATAGTAAATTGAACTTAAAAATTAAAACAAAGTAGTAGAAACTGCGAATAATGGAAATGCGGGACAAATTAAAATAGTTTGTGCACAGTATACATATTTTGTGTTTAAGTTAAGAACTAAAATGCTTCAATGAACAACTTCCTTTGGGACACCATCATAATGTTATAATTTTATAAATTCTCATAATTTAAGTAGAAAAATAAGATGTTTTTGAGTAATCGATAAATATGTAATATTATAATAGCAATACGATATAATTCAAGTGAATTTTGTTATTTTCTATTAAGGTGTTAAAGTATACACAAATGCCAAAGAAATGTCATACATATATGTGGGAATTTTCAGAATTTATATATCATCATAGAAATAACATTGGTATGAACTGTGAATAATTATTTGCAAAATGAATTTAAAGACCAAATCATCTTACATAGGTTTTGTTTCAACCATTATAGAATATTTGGACAGCAAAATATTTGAATTCATATGTAACGTGTCAATGATCAATGCATTCCAATATTCTTCCAGTGGTGGAAACATACCTTCTGAACACAATCGGTCATTTAATCTCCTCCTCCTTTTGGTGGTGGATACTAATGGTTTGAAATAACGCTCAAATGAAGACGTTTCTTTTCAAATAAATACTCTCTTTCACCTCATTATTTTGCAGGGGAAGCCTTTCAGCTGTTCGAAACGGCTTTCATAAATTCACAGACGCTACAATAACAACAAGCTGTCCAAAAGGGGTTCGTGGCAAGAGATTCATTTTCAGATTCATTTATGGTATAAATTAAACACTTCTGTTTTATTTTATTAAAAAAAAAATTTTTTTTCAAATACAATTGGGCATAATTTCCCCTTACACTGTCAAACTTACAATAATACAAAATAATTCTTACGCTACCTTAAATACCCGCTCGCAGTGTCGACTCGTACAACGGTTCCCACAGGTGTCTTCGGGTTACCGCGCTGGACGTGATGGAATGCACTGGTGTCAAGTGGTCCAGACGTTGTGTCAGCGATTGCTTGTGCTGGGAACGGACGCGATGTCATTTGAGGCTGTTGTTCTGGAATGTTGAATATTCTGAGGTGTTGAATATTCGCGGTGTTAACTTATACCTAAAGTAAGGAATAAGTTACAGGCAAATTTCAAAAAGAGAATAGTTAAAGAGGATCTAAGCAAAAAGGTAAAAATGACCAACGGAAAAGAAAATCCACACGGATTATCTTAATTTTTAATTTTTAGCATATGGACATCTTTATCTTTCCTCTACTTTTTATATATTTTACGCATCAGAAGAATATACTTAAGATATCTATTTACTTGATGGACGATGTAAATACTTCTATACGAGAATACATCAACCATACTTCACGTGCCAAACCTTACGTGCATACAAGACTTTGTCGAGGATGTGAAAGGAGTTAGAGAAGCATGATGATGTTTCAACGCCGAAAAAAGCAGCAGAAACTATTGGTACAATTTGGAAATGGATCGCAGGTTCACCGGAAGATAAATTATGTAATTTTAGAAAGCAAAATTAATGACTTAATAATCAATACTAATAAAGAATGTATTGAAAACTCTAATCTCGTTGGTGCTATAAAGAGTGTTAAATGAAATACCAAAGATGATTTCATAACGACAAAACGTCAATTTATTATTTTGGAATTACAGAACAGAATAAGAACACTTACACTATCGAAACTTGGAATACTTAATCCAACTATTTTAGACAAAGTTTATTCAAACAGAACATACAAAATTAACTATCAACGAACTAATCGATATATCAAAATTTAAAATTGTCCAAATAACAATGTAATACATAGTGCAAGAGCATTATCCCGGCATGACGGGATATTAATAATTAGTGAAGAAATTGCCAAAAATACTTATGATCTGTAAATTTGACTTAAGATTTAATTATTGTAAAACGCAAAAATATAGCACTACTTGTTTACGAGAATTATTACACGATAAGCGAGTTCTGTGTAACAAAACCAAAGAAAAATGTTTAGATCTAAAGGGTGATTTTTTAAAACCTAAACACATAACATTCAGAAAAATGCATAGAATCTTTATTTGAATCGATAGTACGGTTCATATAATTTAATGTTTTAGATTATTTCATGCAAATGTTGACCTTGACTGCGCCTCAAATGATCCATCCGCTCAGTCCAATTTTAGCATACTCTTTCCAACATTTCGGCCGGTATATCACGAATCATGTTGAATCAATGTTGTCTTCCAATGCGCCTATTAAAGCGGGTTTGTCTGTTGAGCTTTTAGACAGCCCCACAAAAAATAGTCTACAGACGTCAAATCGCACGATCTAGGCGGTCGCGAACGTGAAATAAAATGTTCACCTAACTAGCCTCTCTATATGACTATAGTATTTCTGGATTCATTGGTAGCTCTTGCAATGCTTCTGGCTGATATGCACCCCAAAATCGAAAATTCTGCTTATTTACGTACCCATTGAGCCAAAAAGCGATGAACTTTCTTAACAGAGCACGCATTTTTATAATAAAATTCAATAATTGCAAGCGTTGTTCGTTTGTAAGACGATTCATAGTTCAATTATAGATCAAACTGAAGATGAAAACACGCAACGTGAGTCAGCTGTTTAAACCAGTGTTGCCAAAAAGATAATAGCTAAAAAATCACCCTTTAGAAGTAATAATAGACAGATCGATTATTCTCATTGGAGGCCACCAAGTAGGTAACCAGACCATCATGGGAACATACACACCTTCGCATATTTGAAAACACAAGCACCACACTCCTGAAAGCCCACAGCCAATGAATATGACATGGACGTATATTTTGAAGCATTTGACAAGAGAAATCACAAACAAACATCCCGATCGTATCCACATTCGGACTAATCTTTATACTTATTACCATAACCTCATTTATAATAGTATTTTCAACAACCAAGAGACGAGTACTAAAGCCTTCAAGTCCGCGACATCACGAACAAAGTAAACACACAATCACCATATCTATCGAAACGATATTTTCTTACCCATGGGGGTAGTTAACACACCGAATCGTCACTCCACTTGTACGTAATTTTGTCATATATATTTGTCACCCGAAATTAGAACATCGGAATGCAATGTGATAATTCGACGCACATACACTCGAGAACAATGAAGCCATGATAAGTGCCATAAAGAAATATAGACAAACCGGTCAATCGGCAGAGAGTTCAAGTTATTTCTTTTTTGTATTGATCTAAGTTTCAATTTTTTTTAATAAAAATTCCCTAAGAAAATTTAATTTGTTTTTATTTCTGTGTTTCGGTATCATTTCCTTTATCTACCGCGTTCTGAGTGACTACGCAACTTTGCTGTGTACATTTCTTCTTCCGTTTCTCTGGATGACCAAAACAATGTTCACATTCTTCATCTGACGATGATGAACTCTCCCCAAATGGCAATGATTTTTTATAAATGCAGCAACCTGTATACAGAAAACAAATTTAGACAATTGAACAAGTCTGGTATGAAGAAATAATACATTTCGACTTTTTTTTGTTCATATTTTCATTGTCCACTGTCCCATTAGAAAATGCAACCCTCTTTGGTGACGTTTTCTTTTCCAATCGCAACCGCAGTATTGGTGGACTCTGAAAGTGATGCATGTGAAATTTATAGAAAACATTTCCATGCACAATATGAAGTTACTTAACATTTGATGGACCAGGTAAAACTATTTCAGTTTGAGTATATGTGGGTGACGGAAGTTCCATCCTTAAACAAACAAAATATCAATGCAGCCAATAAATTTATTACTTAATTTTGCAATACATCCGAAGATACAGAACAGAGAAATGTCAGAATTCATATACACCTAGAACCATAAATGAACTAATAGAGATATTCAACTTTCCAGGCCAAAATGCAAAGACACGCCCCAAAACACGCATACTCCTTTATTTGGAGGCAATATTTCACGCATACTTTCACATTTGGGGTAGTTTGATCTGCTGTTTACCCCTCCAGATCATATTTTGCCCCTGATAGTGTCAAATAAATTTCCAAAATGGTTGACTTGCCCACAAACTGGAAATATTCCATGAGTAGGTTCGTCAATTTCAACAAATAAATAGTATTATAACTTGCGTAAAAGAGGTTTATATAGTAATTTGAATTTAAAAATTAAAACAAAATACTAGAAACTACGAATAATGGAAATGCAGGTCAGATTAAAATAGTTTGTGCACAGTATACATATTTTGTGCAAAAGTTAAAAACTAAAATGCTTCAATTAGCAACTTCTTTTGGGACACCATAATTTTAATTTAAGTAGAAAAATATGATGTTTTTGAGTAATCGATAAATATGTAATGGTATAATGGTAATACGATATAATTCAAGTGAATTTTGTTATTTTCTATTGAGGTGTTAAAGTACACAGAAATGCCAAAGAAAAACCATACATATATGTGGGAATTTTCAGAATTTATATATCATCATAGAAATAACATTGGTATGAACTGTGAACAATTATTTGCAAATTGAATTTAAGGACCAAATCATCTTACATAGGTTTTGTTTCAACCATTATAGAATATTTCGACAGCAAAATATTTGAATTCAAATGTAACGTGTCAATGATCAATGCATTCCAATATTATTCCAGTGGTGTGAACATACCTTCTGAACACAAACGGTCATTTAAGCTCCTCCTCCTTTTGGTGGTGGATGCTAATGGTTTGAAATAACGCTCAAATAAAGACGTTTCTTTTCAAATAAATACTCTCTTTCACCTAATTATTCTGGAGGGGAAGCCTTTCAGCTGTTCGAAACGGCTTTCATATATTCACAGACGCTACAAAAACAACAAGCTGTCTAAAAGGGGTTCGTGGCAAGAGACGGGGGAGATGGATATCTCTATTAGTTCATTTATGCCTAGAACTATAAATGAACTAATAAAGATATTCAACTTTCCAGGCCAAAATGCAAAGCCACGCCACCAAACACGCATACTTCTTTATTTGGAGACAATATTTCACGCATACTTTCACATTTTGGGTAGTTTGATCAGATGATTTGTATAAATGTGAATCAGCTGATTACATTTGCCCCAAGTAACGTCCGATTGATGTTAATTTGGAAGTGTCTGGAAGTATTCCATGTGCCATGTATGGTTATGTTTAAGATCATAGCAAAATAATTATTTGGAATAATATAGATATGCAGGATGTGGAAATGTGCATTTGAAATATATGAAATGTTATTACACATACACATGTTTCATGCAATGTTTTCAATTGACTCAATGAAATATATTTATCTATAAGTTGTATATAGTATTTACTACCCTTGCTTATTTTAAATAATAAACATCATATAATAAGATCAGTAGGAGGTATAATATGATTTCTTTTTAGATAAATAGATGTTTATTTCCTTATAAAATGCTTACATTGGTTTGAGCTATCGCACAGTATCTATCTAATACAGAGATTTGATAAATCATATATCTCACTTCTGGAAAAGTGTTTACGTTATTGTGAAATTTATAAAATAACTATGTTTTGGAGCAAACAAACTTGCAGGAAAATACGACAAAAAACCTTCAAAACAAAAGAATATGATTTTATTCCTTTAGATATAACGCAACTTAGTAATATAACAAATACTATGTACTGTCACATGTCCATTCGGCTTAACTATTTAAAAATATAATAATAAACTGTTTTACATATGTGTATTGAATTTTGATGACATATTATTTTGGTTGTTTATGTTCTCATGCAAGTTTCTATATCATCATTGTGCAGGAAAATTTAAATTGACAACGAAATATATTAAATTGTACTCTCAATTGACTCAATTAAATAAATGTATATACATTAATTTAAATAAATGTCAGTTATTTCCAATATTTCCATTCTTCTTATATATCGCAAAACTGCATGTACCTATTGGACACCTTCTTTTCCGCATTAGCTTTACGATTTCCCCTGATCTTCGTGGGGAAAAGATAAAATAACAGTATCTTTGAAATCAAATTTGAAGAAAACAAAACGAGCAATCAATGTGTTTATTTATTTGGTTTTATCATTGCAACTAAATAAAAAATAAAATGTGTTATGGGCTGCTACGATGTTCGCCATACTTTTGGCATGAAGGATGCTGATGGGTATGATCATTTTTCTCATAAGATAATTATAAATATGTGACAAGTACTCAGAAGCTGCATAGTATGTGGTCGTAACATTTTTTTTACACATAATATACAACACAAAATTAAAATACAAGTGTTGTTTTATTCACATCACATAATAATCATATTAAACTTTTTACAGGGACATTAGTACACATAAACCGCATGTTTCGTCCCCAATGAGCAACTGGCAAAGATGTTCGCCTGAGTTGAGATGTAGCAACGCGTACATGACGGATGGTATTTGTGGAAGTCAGGTCTGCCTATCCCATGTCACAAATCTACAAACAAAATCTAACAAATTAGTATATCAATTTCTTGCATAATTACACACCGTCTCACCTTAATCATAAAGTCCTTTCCACCGGTACGTGCTTTATTTGAATTCGCATGAATTTTATCCAAATATAAAGCAGGATGTGTATGCTCCTAACGCCGTCTGATCATGAACAAACAATACTGATTAATGCTGCGCACTTCGGGCTTCGTTGAAAGGATACGAGGAGCTATAAAAGCAATTTGTGTTTGGATCAGGTGGTATAATTAATTCATCAACAACTTACAATATTTTTGGGAACAGACTGCATTGCAGTTATTGTTGAATTACATCGCAACTTATATGCGTATTCTTTTGTCTGTTTCAATTAAGAAATATTGGTTATTTGGTTGTCAACAAGGTGTTTCACGTAGCTGATAATCATCTAATGGTATTTGTTGTGTAAGTAAGTTGTTGTTATTGTTGCAAGATTAATCTGCAAGAATCGAGTAAAACAAATTGTTTCAATTTAATTCACTCAATAATAGGCGTGTTTTTTTGGCTGGTCAGTTCTCAGTTCAGCAATATTTCACACGGGACGCAACAACAACACATTTCACTGAGCTTAAAGTCTCCAGTGAAATTTCAATGTCATCACTGACTATGACGCGTTGACACGTCTCATTCATAGATGGCGCCAGAGGAAACTATTTGTCTACTAAGGGTTGGTATCTGGTATATTATTTGATACTTCAAATTGTTTACTTTTTCAAATTGTTTACTTTTTCAAATTGTTACTCGTTCGGAGTATTTAAAAAAAAATTGGAGCTGAAGGAACGGGAGCAGGAAGAAGCTGCAAAGAGATGGGAGAAGGCGAACAGAGAAAAAAATGAATATAGGCAACAAAAGCTACAAATGCTTGCACAATTAATTAATAAAAATTAAATGAAAATTAAGAAAAATGTTTTATTGTTTGAGTTAAATTATACAATTTTCACATAGGTAATTAAATAAAATTTGACGGCGATTTACAGCAGTATCGTTATCAAAATCATCGTTGTGCTCAGCATCAGATGAGGAAGGAATTTCTAATGGATCAGTTACTGTATATTGATCATTATTCACTATGCATATATTGTGCAAAATGCAAGCACTTACTACAATTGTCTTTACTGATTGAAGATTTCGTTGTTCAGTGAATTTGTTTATTCTTCTAAACCTACCTTTCAGTAAGCCGAATGTGTGTTCGACGATCATTCTTGTTGCTGAGTGTAAATAATTAAAAGATCTTTGTTGACCTGTAAGTTGTCCGTAATCCTTGTAAGGCGGCACTAGCCATTTCATAGCAGGATACGCAGAATCACCCAAAAGAAATGTATTTGAAACAAACAGACGAGTGTAATTGGTGTGTGCTCTGTGGTACAATGCAGACCTCCTTAACACTCTACTGTCGTGCAAGGATCCCGGTTAGCTTTTATCGCAATGTGTGTGCAGTCAATAGCACCAATTACACCCGGTAGTTTCTTTTTTGTTTCAAACTTTCGGCAATTTTCGACGATAGCACTTCCTTGTGGCCACTTTATGTATGTCCTTGCTTGAGTTACCAGCCATCTGCTGACACGACCAACTGCAATCCAGGCTGAGGACTTTGGGACACCAAACAGGTTTCCTAACTGTCTGAAAGTTATCGTGTTACAAATGTACCATATGTACATGTACACTTCCTTCTTTGCTCCAATCTTGGTTCTGCCTCCATGGTGCGAATTTGGACAAAATTGAGACAAAGAGTAATCTACTACGAAGGAATAAATATATTAACATTGGAATTTTCGAATCGCGCACAAAGCAAAGACAAATATACTTACATACTAAGCGTTCTACGGTTGATCTATCCAATCTTAAGTGTGACTTAAAGTCCATCGCACTATAGTTTTCGATAGTGTCCATAAAATGTTGTACTCTTGCATGAATAGTTTCTTCTGTTGAGGAATCACCAGAGCTCACAGTAAATTCTTCAAATGTGTATCCTTATCCTCATCCTCATCACTTGAAGATTCTAATAATTGCAAAATGAACTAACCATCGATATGTATTATTTTCTAAATATTTTGGACAGTATTTCATGTTTTCTTACCTCTTTTGTTTGGCTATCCATTATTTGTGTATTGTATTGCTTTTGAGAATTCAATTTAAATAATTTTTGACGTTAGAGTATTTTGACACATAATTCAATGGACATAAGCACACGTACCAACTTTCGGATGAAAAATTTCACTCAGCAAAAAAAAAACGTTTTGATGAGAGTTATTACTAAACTGAGAACTGACCAGCCAAAAAAACACGCCTAATATGTGTATTTAATTTACTTACCGATGACATTTTTCCGCAGCTGAACGAAGTCTTTGATATTGAATAAATGAAATTATTACTGTCAATATATCCATCACTTTAACTCGGAGGGGAAGGCTATCAGCTTGTTCGAAATGCTTCACATCTATTCACAGACGCTACAACAAGCTGTCCAAAAGGGGTTCGTGGCAAGATACGAGGGAGATGGATGTCTGTATTAGTTCACTTAAGCCTAGAATAACATATAACAGAGATAAGAGAGCATAGAGATATTCGTCTTTCCAGGCATTTCTGAGTGGAGAACCACTATCCCGCCTCAAAAACTGCCGTTATTTACCAATCCTCACGCATATTTCGCACATTGTTGTTGGAACAATATTTAGGTGCGCGACATGTTTTTTTTACAAATTTGCTACCAATAGTGTCAAATGTGTTGGCGACTGGAAGTTTCCAGGGATATGTTTGCTAAGGCGGCTTTTACATGAACTATAATCGTCACAAACGGAATGCTTCTTGTTGTCAAGGGAAGTGAAACGTAAGGGGGGTTGACCGAATTAGATGTACACGAAAAAACTTAGGATTCGGCCTATTCTCTTTTATCACCCTTCGCTTATTTTTCGATTGCTTCATTCTTGTTGTCGCAGCGATGTGTACTGCATGGATGCTATACATATGTGAGAGCGAGAAGGGGCATGTGTGTGAAAGAGTGAAAGGATGATCGAGGATCGAGAGATTCATTCTTCGGGTTATCCCTTATCTTTCTTCGATTTATCCTTTAGTATCGTGTGCGGCCTTGTGTGGCTGGTACACGGACGCATTATCTGATGCGTACCAAAGATGTTTTATGAGTCCGGGGATTTGTTTAATGAAAATGCATATTATGGGCTTTTTTGCAGGAAGACTTTATGCTCTTATCTACTGTTTATTTAATTTTTAGAATATTTTTATGACATTTATTTTTATGAACCCTTTTAAGTACACATGTAATTGCGCAAAAAACGCGAACTTTTTTAAATACAATTATCAACAAGCGTCGATAATTGTTTTTATTGGGTACATGTTAGATAGTTGTCAGCAATTTTATTCGCAATGTCTATTCTATTTTTCTGTACATAAATAAATGTATCACAGCATGCATTTCAACATTTAAAGCGTCAGTTTAAATTTCTCTTTAACAGAAAAATTTTCTCCGCGCAGAATCACCCCGGCTCGCAAAGAAATAAAAATGACGAAAAATCCAAACGGTGGGATCTGGTGTGAAAAAGTGGCTCGGGATCACAAAAGGAAACCCGAATGAAATTGCTGCTCGATTTAACGTATGTACAAGCCTTCTTAGTCAACATGGTTAAAACAAATGCATGGTATTATACTATTTGTGGGGAAATTAGGTTTGAATGTGGTTCTCAAACATACTCCACATAATTTTCGTTAACAATGATTTCTGGCCGTTGAGGAGAGGAACTCCAATCAAGGCAAATCTTCGATAGAGACTAGTTGAAGTTGAAGCCAATCTTTTAAAAATGGAAGATAAGTGTGGGGAATTAAGAAAAATAATTGTAGATAAGGATCAACTCATTAAAATTCTTGAAGCTGAGAAAAATGAGATGCAAACGAAGTTAGGAAGTAGTCTAACCAAAGATAAGAAAAGTAAGGATACTCCCAAAGATTTCAAAATAATTGCTTCCAATATCAAGAGAAATCAGATTACTCATAGTAAGGGAAATAGATTTAGCCTTGAATTGAAACTTTTGGCTCTTTCAATTCATTTCACTTCTCCAGTTGCCTACAGGTTCCTCCGACCTTCCCTAAGTCTTGCAGCAGTGAGCATTCCAATATTTCCTCTTGGCCAATATCTCCGGGCAACTCGATTTAAACGTAAAAGCTCTTGAGCTAAAAACAAGTCAGCTTCCCAATATTTACAAATATTGCTCCATTTCAGCTGACGAAATATCTTTGAAGTGATACTTGGATTATTGTAGGAAAAGTGACACTACTAGGATTTGAAGATTTTGATAGTGACGAATACCAATCACGTTGGCCAGCCCATAATGTTTTGGTCGTAATGGCTCAGGGCATAGCGAAAAGGTGGAAAAAACCCCATCGCATATTGCTTTGTCCGTACAAGCAGCACACCATCCCATCAAAAGAAATAATTTTCGAAGCTATACGCGCTCTTCAATGCAGTGGCTTACCTCTCGTCCAGTATGTATGTGACCAGGGAACCAATTTCCGTGGTTTAGCTAAGATTTTAGAAATAGGCCCCACTAAACCATATTTTAAAGTGGACAACAGTAGGATTAATTTTTTTTCCCGATACTCCCCACTTAATTAAGAGTACTCGTAATTGCCTTTCGAGAAACAATATTCTATATAACGATTCTTCTGAAAACATACGTGCCACATGGGGAGATATCCTTCACTTTTACAGCTTGGATGCGAAACTAGACATTAGGCATGCACCCATTGACTGAGGCACATGTTAGGCCAAATAACTTTCAGCGGATGAAAGTTAGATATGCCACACAAGTTCTGAGCCTCGGGTTTTTACACCTACGTCAGTTCTGGTGAAGCACCCAGGACAATGCAAAGTACCGGTGAATTCATTGAGGTTTTGAATGATTTATTTGATATCTTCAATTCATCCTCAATCTCAATCTTCAGCACTAGTCAGCTTAGAAAGGCCTATTCTCAAAATTAAGAACAGTTGCATTTTTTGCAAGAGGCCAGAAAGCACTTGCATTCCATAAAAGTGCTTGATCCTGAAGACAAAGACACGACAAGTCAGTTCTTTTTCACAAAAGGATGGTTGCTAAATGGAATTATTGGAAGATATGTTCTTGAAAGTGTTCTACGTTACCATCAGAAGGGTGTAGCAAAGCAACTTGCCGAACTCTTAATTACACAAAAAAAAAGTTTGTTTGTTGCAAGAACTTGCACTGGACTTGGACTTCATTTCAAATTATTTTATTAGGGTTTGTATATTTTTATTTTTTGAAGTTTTGGAATACGGACTTAGGTGATCCCAGATTCAGAAATAAAATTCTCCGCTCTTCGCAATTATGAAAAAAGTACATATTATACATTTTGTCTTCCATTTTAATTTTATTTTTATTTCTTCTATTCTATTTACTTTCCATTTACCATATTTACAAAATATATTAATATATTATTTCGTTCTAGTTCGGATGCAATTTTGGGGAAACCGAAAACCCGGTTAAAAAAGAAATTGGGTAACGCATTATAAGCATACCTTAAGGGTGGTGTGGAAATGCTTTCATAGATTTTCAATAAAATAAACTTAACATTATTGAATAGTATTTTCTTCATTCTGGGGGCTTGTTCCGTCTTTTCAGCTGCATGTTGGCATAGATGACAATAAGGATAGCAGTTCTGCAGTTGCCACTGACATAACGAGCAATCGTCACACTAAAAGAAAACATTGTGCATTACATAAACAAAACAGAAATGTGTGCATAGTAACTTAGTTCGACAACACCTTTTGATACAGCGTTAATCCGATTAAGAATATTGATACCTGTGAATGAAAAGCATGCGACTATGATAGAAGCAAAGCGCATTAAGCTCACATCAACTGCTTAAAAGATTCTATGGGATGAATAGAAACTTTTCTCATGGATGATATCGGACACCTCTGCTCGTCCATTGTTTTTATTTGACTCACTGCGTATAGCCCTGATCATTGACTCCACTTTTAAGGGAAAAGCCCGCACGCACCAGAAGGATTATATTATATTGGTTTTGCTTTTAATTCGTTGTCTTCGGTGTAATATATTTCAACAAGGCAAAAAGATTTTCGTTTTGTAATGTAAACAAATGTAAACACGCTGTCAAACGAAATCAAGTGGCAAGACACGAGGAAGTCGGGTATCTCTATCATACCTTATCTCTGATTTGGGGGAAAATTGCACACATACTTTTACATTTGGGGTAGTTTGATCAGAAGAGTAAGCTTACAAATCATATTTTTTCCTTGGTAGTGCCAAATAAATTTTCAAAACGGTTGATTTACCCGCAAACTGGAAACATTCCATTAGTAAGTTCGTCAAGTTTTGCAAAAAAAATAGTATTATAACTAAATTTCAAAATTAAAACAAATTGATACAAACTGCGAATAATGGCAATGCGGGACAGATTAAAATTTAATAACTTCTTCTTGGTCACCATAATTTTGAAGAAAAATACGAGATATATGAGTAATCCATAAATATTTAATGTTATAATGGCAATACGATAATATTTAAGTGAATTTTATTATATTTTGTCAAGGTGTTGAAGTACAGACAAAGGGCAAAGAAAAGATATACATATATGTGGAAATTTTCAGAATTTATATTTCATTGTCATGACATTGGTATGACCTGTTAATAATTATATAGCCAAGCTTTTCTTTCCAGTTTTCTTGGCGAAACAAATAAAAGTAAAACGGTGTGTCTTTAACACAATAAAAAAACATAGCATAATCCGAAAGGTATAGACAAATTTAAGATTAGAATAGCTTAGAGTACCCGCATAAAGTCAGTAGGTTAGGAGTAAGATCATTTCTTAAGTTAGTTAAGCTAGTTTTAAGCATTTTTGTCTAGCATGTAAGTTAATGAACTCAAAATAAAACAAAAATGAATAAAAAAAAAAAAAAAAGAAAAAAAAAAAACCTGTTAATAAATATTTAAAACTGAATTCAAAGACCAAATCAAATTACAATGATTTAATGCGCGCGATGTTTTTTTTTCACAAATTTGCCCCCAATAGTGGCAAATGTTTAACCGACTGGAAGTTTGTGAAGTCAACATGTTTGAAAACAATTATATTAGTTTAATATTAGGAATTAATGCAATGCCAAAATTTATTTAAACAATAAATCTATCAATCATACTCGAATGGTTTTTTTTTTACAATTTATATGCATGCGTAACTGTTAACAGAAGAAATACCTTTTTTCTCTTAGCGGTTCGTTGAATAATTTCTGTAATTTAGGTAATAAACTTGAACAATTTTAAAGCGTTTATTAACTTAACCCTACAAATATATACTAATTGATAATTACTTTGATAAACAGATTCGCTTGTTAATGCATTAAACCATGATATTTGTGGCGATATATACTCATATGCAAAAATATGTACATGTATATGTTAAAAGCGTATATTGTATAGTGTTCTTTTTCAGTAATTTTAGTTTCAATTAATGAACTTGCTTTTAATTATAATATTTATTGTTTTAGTATTTGTAAAAGAATTACTTTACTTTTTTTTTATTCATGATGATATTAAATTACGTATATATTGTTCTTCCATTATTAGATATAAAAGCAACATGTTTATTAGTCTGAGTTTGCTTAGTTTTATTTTATATTACTTTCAATCGTCCATCACGGCAATATATGTTCAACCCAACGAAAAATTATACTATTTTCCAGTGTGTTTTTCCAGTATGGTGTAACTTTTATTAACCGAGGCACACTTATTGAACATATTTTTACTTCATGTTGTCCGCCGTTTTGTGGGGATATTAGGTTTGAATGTGAATTTGGTTTGAATGTTATCATAATTCGTTATGTGTGTTTCAAGATAAAGTTATAAATTGAAGTGCGAATTATCAATTGCACTGCAGTACAGTGTAAAACAGTGTAAACACATATTAAAGACTTAAAGTCTAAGAGAAAAGTGGGGTTTGTAGTGGTTGAATTTTAGCGGAAAGTTCAAAGTAAGTAAGTAATAAGTAAATCATTATATAAGAACATATTCGTATACTAACTTTCATTACATTTAATTAAGTATTGCCAGAAACAACAAACGACATGGACAGAAAATCTTGCATTCTGGGATTCAAAAACCTTAGGGACTTCAGTACGTTGAAGAAGAACGACTGCAGGCTATCAGCAGTAAGTTTGCTGTAAGGCAGCCAGATTGTCGCAAAGCAGGCTACATGATAGACCAAAACCAACATTTTCTGTGAAAATGACTGTGGACATATATATGTGAATGAGCTTCTAAGAGGAAATAGTTTTGTTTATGTTTGCCTGTATTGGAAAAGGCGTGGAAGTCATTTATGTAGATTGCCTCTGCCTTCAATATCTACGTCAGACCCATCCACAAGCTTAACATTTACAATGTTTAAGCAATTTGATGGCTGCAATCTGGTTGCCCCACCACCAGAATTCGTGGAAGAAGGGTGTAGCAAAGCAACTTGCCGAACTCTTAGTTGGACAAAACAAATTTGTTTGTTGCAAGAACTTGCAACAGGACTTAATTTTAATTATTTTATTAGGGTTCGCATTTTTTTTTGTTGAAGTTTGGAAAAGAGACTTAAGTCATCCCAGCTTGAGAAATAAAATTCTCCCCGTTTTGCATATTATACATTTTGTCTTCTATTTTAATTTGATGTCTATTTCTTCTACTCTATTCATTTTTCCTCTTATTTACAAAATATTTTAATATTTATTTCGCTCTAGTTCGGGTGCAATAGGCCTCTTGGGGGAACCGAACACTCGATAAAAGAAATCAGCTAACGCACCATAAGCATACCCCAAGGGTGGTGTAGCAATGCTTTCATAAATTTTCAATAAAATACACTTAACAATATTAAAAAGTATTTTCTTCATTCTGGGGGTTTGTTCCGTCACCAACGAAGTGATCACACGTATTTGGCTCCTACTATAGAAAAAACAATAAAAACTAAAAAGCAAATTGAAATAGAGATAGAGACACCAATTCTCTCCAAGTGATCTAGGTTCGAATCCGCGGCGAATAACTGTGCTTAAATGTTTTTTTCTCTCTATTATTTAATAACGAGTATGTTGATAAGAAATGGAAGCAGGGGAGCGACCCGCGCTCCAAAAATCGGGTGATGCGGAAAGAACAGAGAGTGAAAAGGTGAAAAAAAGACAACCTTAAACAACCGGTATAAAGCGTCGAACAATAACAATGACGTCAGAAGAAGAATTTTCACTTCCCAACCAAGCTACTCCAAGATCAACACGTGCATCAACTACGAAAGCACATATAGACAAAGTGGACATAGAAAGTGTCCGAGGAGGGAGAGGGACGCTTCTCATACGGGGGAAGTGGAAACTTCTACAGTAGCCTGGCATCGTTAGATTTCGAAGACGAGAGCAAAGAGATAGAAGAGCTTGAGAAAAGCAAAAAGGAGAGCAAGCACCTGGACGCCTACATCCAGGCCCTTCAAATAAAACTCTTGGCACGTAAAACGTCCAAGGGCACAACAGAGCAGCAACCACAGCTGCCAAGAGGACAGCGCAACAGCAGAAGCGGAAGCAACAACAACAACAACTACAACACCAGCGACGTCAATCAACGTCTTCGACATGGAGACGAAAAATTTGGAAGCCCTATGTTAACCACAAAAAAATGTTTTATTTAAAATACAAAGCCCTTAATGCTTTCAGTACATTGCTCCTCAGTAGAGGACAATAAATCCATTAGAGAAAAAATAGCTGTGGCGGAGACCGAGTTTTTTTTTCTTATACCCCAAAAGGGGAAATCGTGCAGACCATGATCCTCAAGGATATGGATCCCGCTACCGACCCTGAGGAAATCCTCGCCGAACCGCGCCAGGCGCAGAGCGACGATGTCTCGGTCATTGGGGTCAAGCCGTTTACAACAGAGCAGCAACTACAGCTGCCAAGAGGACAGCGCAACAGCAGAAGCGGAAACAACAACAACAACAACTACAACACCAGCGACGTCAATCAACGTCTTCGACATGGAGACGAAAAATTTGGAAGCCCTATGTTAACCACAAAAAAATGTTTTATTTAAAATACAAAGCCCTTAATGCTTTCAGTACATTGCTCCTCAGTAGAGGACAATAAATCCATTAGAGAAAAGCTAGCTGCGGCGGAGACCGAGTTTTTTTTTCTTATACCCCAAAAGGGGAAATCGTGCAGACCATGATCCTCAAGGATATGGATCCCGCTACCGACCCTGAGGAAATCCTCGCCGAACCGCGCCAGGCGCAGAGCGACGATGTCTCGGTCATTGGGGTCAAGCCGTTTACCACTGGGTAACCAAAAAAGAGAACAGGAAACTTCCGTTCTTCCTCGTAAAAGTCACCCCAGACAGAAAATATGAGAGCCTGAAGCGAATCTTTCGCTTAGGTTACATAACTATTACATCACTCAGCCCCAAGAGCCGTGCCTAACGTCACACAATCCTTATGGCTGCGCACGCAGCCAGTAACCTCAAGATCCCAGCAGTGAATGTGAATTCACTGATTAGGACGGAACGAAAATGAACGCTTGGTAACCTTTTGCAATGGCACAATCCAGACGTGCTTATGGCCAGCGAAACTATGCTGAACCAGACGCGCAGACTCTGATACAAGAATCACCACGTAATTCGAAGAGACCGGCCACAATTTATGCAAGGGGGAGGGGTCGCTCTTCTAATAAAGAAAGACCTTTGTCACAAGGTCATGTACAGCAGTGTAGTGCGAATATTGCAAGTAATTGAAACGTGTATTGCAGGCATTGCGCCCCAGGGTGGCAAGCGGTTTTATGTGATCGCGATCTATGAACCTCAATCGCAACTGTATTTCAGAGCTCGACACACTTTTTACGAGCCTTCGACTGAGCTCGGAGGAAAACTTTTACATTATTGCTGGGGATTTAAGCTCCAAGCACAGAGAATGGAGTGCATAATGACAGGGGAACCCCACTGTATAACTGGTTGGTAAAGCACAAGCTTGTAACCGATAGGCCATCGTATCCTGGAAGCGGATCCTATCTGGATCTATTGCTAAACGAGAAGCGATTGACGATACTTGACGTGGAAAGACACACGAGGAACTGCTTAACTACGATTCAGTACGAGAGTGATCACTGCGGACTCTTTGCGACCTGGGGTATATGTCCAGAGGCATCCTTGTAATTATATTAAGGCCGATGGCCTCGCTTCTTCAGAATCTTATCCACGGAACTACGTTCGAGTGGGATCAATCCTAATACAAACAGAAACATGACAAACGAGGAGGCTGATGGGTACCTCAGACAAATGGACAACTTAATTAAACTCCTATTGAAAACTATACCGAAATTGGTAGAAATCGATGACAATTATGTTTATCGGAATGCTACCATCGATGCACTGCACGTGCACAAATGTAGGCTGCTGTCAAGACTCAAACTCTTGTATAGACGGTTTACAGATCCACAAAACGCGGAAGTAAGAGCGAAGTCGGAGATCAAGATTCTCCAACAATTAATCCGTATCAATTATAACATAGCTATAAGCTTGCACTAAAGCAATAAAATTTGGGCTGTACGTTTTACCCGGGTATGTTCCCGCACGTAAGTACAATATTTCGGAGAAAAGATCAAAACGACATTCAGACTGTTAGGCTTCCAAGGACGACAGAGAACGAACACTCACTTACAGCAATTTGCATCGACCCAGAAGGGGCAGTGTTACACAATGACTTCTTCGCTGTTGAAGATCCGCAGGAGAAGGTAAAAGCAATTGGTGCAATTCCAGCGAGTGTCATATGGTCAACGAGGTTCGTAGGCCGAATCACGAACTGGAGAAAGTAGCCCTGATGAACCATAGTAATCTTCATAACGAGATAAGTCAATGGCGATCTGAGAATCCAGGTTTCACTCTTACGACGTTAATATGACAAATAGTGCTCGCAGAAGCAATGTTTTTGAAAATATATTTACTCGAGTTCTGAACAATCTGTTGAGGAAAATAATATCATACCGGACAACCAGTTCATATTCAGGTCGGGGCATAAAACCATACATGCCGCATATAAACTAGTGTCCGACATTCAATGGAATACAGACAAGAAACAATGCACGGGTGCTTGATTGATTGACTTCGAGAAAGCATTCGACACCGTTTGGTTGGAGGGCCTCTTCCTCAAGCTAATCAAGTTCGGCATAAGGAAACCATTGCTATACATGATTTATCACATGATAACAGGCAAAAAGTTCGTCGTGAAAAGTGGCGATGTAAATTCTTCAACGGTCTTTGACATCAAAAACGGTCTGCAACAGGTAGCGGTTGGTTCGCCGATCCTGTTTTCAATATTCAGTGCAGATCTGATAGGTTCAATGCCGCACTTAATTTCGTAAGCCAACGATTTAGTGTCGTACAGATCAGGTCCGAAGGTCGAAGTAATAAATATCTTGTTGCAACGTGACTTCGAATAAATTCAGTGATTTTGCGACGACTGGAAGTTGATAATCAACTTCCAGAAGTGTGAAACTATCCTTTTCAGGACCCCGTTTTACATGGCATCAAGGGATACGCGCACAAACTGGCGTAAGTACGGCATTGTTGACCCACGGGGACGCCCTTTAGATGTGAAAGGTGTAGTTAGGTATATTGACATTAGGTTGGCCAAATATCTGTACTTTGACCAAAACGTATAGATATTGCTCTGGCCAAATCTAAGAAAGCCTTTGCTGTGGCAAGGGCGAAGGTAATCTGCTATCTCATACGGCCAATTATGGCATACGGTTGTCCTTTGTGGTTCAAAGTGAGTCCTTCCCAGATGGAAAAGATGAAGTTGTTCGAGACATAGTGTCTGTGGACTTGTCTTCGGTTGTATCGCACACCCGAATAAAAAAAAAAATTAGTAAGAGATGTACTATCCCAATGAGGTCCTGTGCAACGAGGCAATCCTCAACAGGATAGATAATTTTATTATTAAGCTGACCAGAAGGCATATTGCACGAGCTATGACTTCGCCCAACAGTCTGATCTTTGGGGCTTACTATCCCAACGTTATGTACCATGAGAGAGTGCGCCTTACCGGCTTTATTCCTCCCGAGGCGTTCCTTTATCTCGACACAATTGGCCTAATACAGGATCCACACGGATGTCCTGTAATCTTCCACGTCGTACGCCGAACAGTGGACATGCGACTTCAATACGAACGGGATGTCGCTCGCAGTCGCGAGGATCTCCTCCGGTTCAGCACAGCGATCTCTGCTCGAGACAGGAGAGAGTCTGCCAACGAACGGCAATTTTACTGGGGGCTACACTAAAATCAGCCCACGCCGCCGCTGGCTTTTCTAAATGACGCGGTAGTTGACCATGGTGACCAAGTTACATAGACTTACATCATCGGATGATTTGCGGAAGGAAAAGCCTGTTATACCAGGCATGTACCATCGCTGAACTCAAAGCCCAAATCAAGATATACGAGAAATGGTAAACAGCACCAGCGCACAGGCAACGAGTAAACCTCAAGGGAGGAATAAATCTTGTTTTAGGTATGGGGAAACAACACATCTGCCTCGGGATTGTAGGCAGAAATCTCTCGTTTGATCTCTATGCGGTCAACAAGGTCGGGACGGCAAAGCAAGTGTTCAGCAAACGCGAACAAGTTTTTTGCACATCTTGACGCTGTGCGAAGGCTTAGTAAAGGTGCCGAACTGATTATCGGGACACCTGGCTAACTCCCAGATTAATCCTGCCTTAGCTGTGCAATGTGCTAAGCCTAAGCCTTCCCTTTCTGCGCTACTCGTGGGACACTTAATGAATTCTAATAACTCTAATAAAGAAGCAAAGGAAGAGACCGGTGCTCTCTCACCGGCTGGAACTTCCTCTTCCAGAAATACTTCGGCTCTTGAAGTGCTGACGGATAGGCGGCTCAAACCGTCTTAAAGACTGTCAAAGGGCGCGTGGAGCCTCAAAAACCAAGAACCTGCGGGGTAACTCCTACTGAGAGTTCCTGCACGGAACACGCTACCTCTGCCCGCGGGGCCGCCTCTTCCTCGAAGGTCCCTTCCTATAAAAGATACAGGGAGAGGCACTCTGCTCCTTGGATTCTTGAGCGCCTTAAAGGCATTCCCCCCAGAGAAGCTAAACGATAGTAGTAAACGATCTTTAGCTTGGGCAACTAAAGTAGTGAAATGCCAATCACAGATAGACACTCCTAAGGGTACTACGTCCAAACGCGCCAGGTCGCTGGGGCGCCACCCTCGGAGCCCAAAAGGCTAAAACCGATTGGTGAAACACTCAATATTGCCAGCAGGCTTAACAGGCCGTATAGTGAAGTGCTGAAAGGCGACATCACTTACGCCGTACTAGACAGAGGAAACGTTGACTGCACTATCTCTCCATTGAATTTGAAGAAAGTGGAGTCGACGATAACCGATATCTATTTGAGCCTTTTGCTTGAAAACATAGGCCTTGTACTTGTAGGGCGTGACGGAGGATGGCACCAAAGTCACATAAGGCTCGTTACTCTCATGTGACAGAGAGCTTTATGGCTTTCATGTGCAAAAGAAGCAGAACAGCCTGTCGGTATTGTACTGACGGCGGTAGTCGAGGAGGTCCATCCTGCTACAAGCGAATCTAAATGGTGGTGAGTCTCTTCTTACATAGCTCATGACCATGGGGAATGTCCATCAGAGACGCTGAGAAAGACAAATGCTGAGGCGGAAAGAACCAAAACCGCACTTGTCTTGTGATGTGGAGCAGACGCCCATCACACAATATGGGGAAGTATGGACATCAACCAATGAGGTGAGTAACTGATTATTACACTGTAAGTAGCACGTTTTGTGTAACCAAGGTAATGTACCCACCTTTGTATTTAGGAATAGACAGAAAGTCGGTTCGGAACGAATCAGATCAGCAATTGGAGGGTGAAATATGATCACTCATTCTCTGATCACCGCTATGTATTTTCTAACATAGGTACCATCGAAAAATCACAGGAGTTTAAAGAATACACACTTGTGATATTTCTCGACATCGTTATACACTCTCCGATGGGAAACGCTACGATTTATGGAGGAGTTAATAGGGGCACCCCAAAGAGGTGTTCTCTCTCCCCTTCTTTGGAACGTAGCGGTAAATGAACTGCTATTAATACTAGAAGAGGAAGGATGTAAAGTTATTGCCTATTGCCGGCTATCGTACTCTTCACCAGAAGATACAAAATCCCCCAATTTGACCCCTCACTGCTGTGTGGCACTACATTACAGCTAACCACTAGTGCGAAATTTCTGGGTCTCATGCTTGATAGTAAGCTAAATTGGAAGCTCAATATCCAGGAGAGGGTAAAAAAAGCCTCTTCAGCCCTTTTCATCTGCAAAAAAGCCATTGAGTCCAAATGGGGCCTACAACCATGCATTGCTCACTGTATTTACACCTCTATTGTCAGACCGACACTTTTGTATGGACTCTCAGTTTGGGGGACAGCACTAAACAAGGCTATCAACTGCAATGCAATTAACCAAGTTCAAAGACTGGTCTGCCTGTGTGTAAGCGGGGGACTGCGAAGTCCTCCGTTAGACGCACTGAATATTATCCTCCATCTTCCACCACTGGTAGTATTCGGAAAACAATCAGCAGCCAGCACAGCCTTGAGACTCAAAACACGCCGAATGTGCCCCAACTCCACATTGGCCACTTAACTATTCTCTAGGAATTGAACTTCCTTCCTAGCGATACTGACCACCTAATCCCCTAAGATATCTTCCAAAAGAAATTCTCGATCAGCATTCCTTACAGATCGGACTTAATATCTGACAGTCGGAAGATCCTCTGCGTATTTTCACAGATGGATCGAAGACAAACGAAGGGGTGGGTACGCGTGTCTATTCCCAAGATCTCAATATGGTTATCTCCTTGCAGCTCCCTGACCATTGCAGAGTTTTTCAGGCAGAAACCATAGGTATTAAAGAGGCGTTGTCCTGGCTAAAAAAGAACGTGATATGAAAAAGGGATATCACCAACTGTTCCGATAGTCAAGCATCTATAAAATCCCTGGACAATGTCATGTTCTACTCAAAAACATCCCTTAATTGCACGCTGTCTCTTAACGAGATGGCTGAGCATTTTAACATTCACCTCATGTTGGTGCCGGAGCACTGTGAACTCGCCAGGTTTGGTACAACCTCATCCCTATCAATAGCAGAAGTAACACCTTCCATGCGGATCGGTACAGCCTATCCTCTTCAAAAGATTCATACAATTAAAACCAATGACACATGGCTAGAAGGGCCATTACTTAACCTAAAACGGTCAGTCAGTCTACTTAGACTCGGCGAACACTCATTTAGGACTCTCGTAGGAGTCATAACCGGACACTGTGCAATTGGGCCTCATGGTCGCAGGGTGGGTGCGCCTTATAATGATTTTTGAAGAAGCTGCATGGATGAAGAGGAGGAAGAAAACACTCATCAGCAGCCGCAGTGAGCTTAACAGCTCCAGCATAGGCCAGCTAAATCGCTTCACTAGAGGCACCAACTGGTTCCAATGTTAGAAGTCAATCCGCATGGTATCATAATGGGCCTACGCGACCTAAGTGTGACTGCAGTCAGCCACTATTACCTTACCTAACCTAAAGGGTGACCAAAATAGATCGTGGCCAGGAGCCGTGGTCGACTTGGCGATCGGATCCAACCTGGTCTTCAAGGACATTCCTGTTGAAGGGCACACTATATGCGCACTAGTGGACACCGGGAGTCACCTATGTCTCCTGCGGTACGACAGTTGATGTCGTTGATGGAGTACTGGGGGTTAAATTCGGACAAGCGGAATCTTGTGGGCATCGGACAGCAAAAGGTAACTACCTTGAATAGCATTCGGGTAGAGTTGGAAGCGGAAGGAATTCCGCTGGGACTAGACTTCCACGTAGTTCGGGAATTCAATTTGTAGTATGCATCGGTAATACGGAATAACATTCTCGAAAAAGTGGACCTGATAATAACTGATGAAGGGGTGGAATTCAGGAGATTCAAAGCTCAATGCAAGAAAGTGATAGCGCATCGGACGTTGGGAACAATACGAGTGATGCCAGTGAGGAGGAAGAAGAGCATGAATCAGGAGTGTTTGAGTTGGTCAAAGGAATTCGGAACGATTTGCCTATATGCTGAGATGGGAGCGTCAAATGGAGAACCGAATCTGGAACTCAATCACTCGAGAGGAGCTGTTGCAAGTAACCGTTGGCTACAATCCAACCGGTGGTGAGCCATAGCCAATCGCAATAGAGCTCATTTTGATCAAGCATTGGTACAAAAACAGGTGAGACAATGGTTATCAGACAATGGTAATCAGATCATACAACCAAGTAGATCCGAGTATGCGTCACCATTTATTCTAGTAAGGAGAAAAGTGTTCACTACATTGGACCTGAAAGACGGCTTCTTCCATGTTCCGATGGACCTAGGTTCTCGAAAGTACACGGCGTTCGTCACCCAAGATGAACAGTTCGAATTCCTGTATGCCGCATTCGGTATATCGCATTCCTCGGCAGCGCTTACAATGTTCGTCAGTGCTATTTTTCGACCATTAATCCGAGCAGGAGTAGTGGAAAGCTACGTGAACGACCTCATCATGCCATCTAAGGACGTAGCATAAGGTACAGAAACGCCGAGGGAAGTCCTCAAGGTTGACGCCAGATACGAACTTCACTAAGTTTAATTTTTAATACATTTTTATTTCAAATTCATTCTAGACAAGAATGCTTAAAACTTTTTTTTTTTTTTTAAGCATAAACATTTATATGTACAACTTACACCTATCTTACACTAAGTCTGTATGTCAGCCATAGGTAGCTGGAATCCGTGACAAGACCGACTACTCCCGTAAAGGAGATCTGTACTACCCATTCTACCCCGGGTCAGCCAACAGAACCTACGATGTTGCAATGCAACATTTCCCACATCTCGACTCGAGACCGCTGTACTGAACCGGAGGAGGCCCTCCTCACCTCCTTGTGCAACGGAACGGTCGTGGTTGAGTCGCCCATCCACAGTTGACCTGGCTATGTGGTAAAGGAGAGGTACCGCATTCTTATCTTGTATCAGGCAGTGGTTGTCAAAATAGAGAAATGCTTCTGGAGGGACGAAGCCACTGTGACGTACCTATTCGTCTTACTGTGGGTTGGGGTAGTAAGCCCCCGAGATCAAGTTATTGACCGAGTTCATCGCTCTCGCAGTCTAACCTCGAATCAACTTCACTAGAAAATTGTCCACTCTTATCAAGTTGGCCCTGTTGTATAAGACCTCGTTGGAATAGAACTTTCTGTACTGGGATCTGGTGTTTTGTAGAGGCAAGCCCTAAGACAAGCCCTCTCAAGCACCCGAATCGTTTCCATCAAGCTTGCACTCAGGTTGAACCACAGGGGACAGCCATAGTTCAGCATTGGCCGTATAAGAGCTGTAGCAGATTACCTTTACCCTTGCATCGAGTTGGCTTTTGTAAAACAGTCTCTTTGTAAGAGCGAAAGCGCCTGGCCCTGGCTAGAGCAGCATCTACATGTTTGTTAATATATAGATACTGTTCTAGCCAGATCCCCAGGCACCCTGTTGGAGACCATTTTTAATTTCAAAAATACCTGCAGAAGTCACGTTGCCATTCTTGACTACGAACCACCTACCGGTAAGCATGTTATACATAAGGTACAGCATTGGCTTACTAATGCATAGCCGATTGAGCTTATAGTATTGAGCTTATAGTAAAGACCTTCTAACCATACGGTGTCGAAGGCCTTCTCCAGGTCAATCAAGCAGGCCCCCGTACATTGTTTCTGGCTCTTATTCAATTGGATATCTGACACCAGTTTCGACGCGGCATGAATAGTGTCATTCCCCGCTCTGAAACCGAATTGGTTATCCGGAATTATATGTCTGTCCTCTGTTTAGTTGATCAGAGCTCTATTTATCATCTTCTCGAATGCCTTGCTGATGTTCGGAAGGAGACTAATTGACCGGAGGTTGCACGGATTCGAAGAATCTTTTTCTCGCTTGGATATGGGTTGTACAATCGCAGTTTTCCAATGCTCAGGATAATGTGCATTATTCAGAGCATTGTTAAAAAGGATTGTGTACATAGTGACCACTTCCAGAGGAAGATGTCTTGGCACAATGTTGGAGATCCCGTCGATTCCAACTGACTTTTTCTTCTTTATTGATGCGAATACCGCTTGAAGATCTGCCTTCGAAATGAACTTGGGATGAACCCCTTCGCCGGCGATGACATTGTCTGCCATGTTATCATCATTGAACACGACAAAGCCGATGTTCTCAGATCGCCAGTGCTTCAGATCTTCTCGAAGTTGAGAGTTGCTGGCTTGCACGCTGTCGTGGTTCGGGCGAACACTTTCGTTCACCTTGTACACTTCGTGGAAAACTGCGCCTAGTACTTCAACTTTTTCTTGCGGATCATCGACCACAAAGAAGTCATCGTCGAGTACGGCGTTATTGGGATCAATACCTGCTGTAGTCAGTATGTGGTCGTTGTCTGTCGTCCTGGGAAGCTTAAGACACGCAAGATCGCTATTTTTCTTTCGGAAGAATTTGTTAATTTGAGGAAACATACTCGGGTTGTTAGATCTAACGGCCCGAATCTTGTTGTTCCAGTACGTGTTAACAGAAACTCTGTAATTCTGCATAATTAACGTTTGTACATTCTTAATAAGCGATTTCAGTGTCCTAACTTCCTCGTTACGTCTATCAGTAAGCCGCCTGTACAAGGTTTTTTATCCTGACATAAGTCTAATGTTTTGTTGGTGTAATGCGTCAATTGTCGGTACAAGTTTTCGTTGTTAGTTCGTGTCGCCGGTCTCTTCTGATAACATTATAATTACTGTGCTCCAATATGCCTCTCTGGGTTAGCTTGGTTTCGCTAATCAGACATAGCTCTTGGCTTTGTTCGTCCTACAGTCTATAGAGCTCGTTCTTTGGAGGGATCCCTATCAATGAATTTGCATTCACTGCAAGGATCTTAAAAGTACTCTCCGTTTGCGCAGCCATCAGGAGTGGTGACGTGCCGGGTTCTGCAGGAGCGCCTGAATTTTGGCAACCTGCACCTCTAACCGGTCCATACGCCTTTCAATGGAAGATTTCCAATCGGGCGTTGGATTGTGTGCTTTTGGCTCTTACATCTAACCTACTGACCCCATACGGGTACTCCAAGCTATTCTCATAATAATGTGTTCGTTGCTTTTAGGCTTTGCAAATTTTTTTTTGTTTGTGTTAAGCGCACTGTTCCTGATTCGTTTTGGCCAAGAAAAATGGTAAAAAAACTTGGCTATATATATCTATTTAACCTTACTTAAATTAGCTTAACCTACCATTAAAACTTAAGACTATCTTAACTTTGTTCGTAACAGTACGAACGCGAGCACCAGGACGTATATGTTATGTATATGCCATATGTATGTTTTATACGCCCTGGTGCAGCTTTTTTTGTTTTATTATCATTATATATTTTTTTTATTTTTTTGTTTTTCTTATATTATTTTTTTTTGCATTTTTGTATATTTTACCTTACAACTACCTTAAACCTATAAAAGTTGGCCATTATGATCAACTATCGATCCATTTAGAGAAGCTAGCGCCTGCGGAGACTGGTTTTGGTGTAACCACCACTAAAATTGCCGTTCTTTGGCAGACTCTCTCCTGTCTCGAGCAGAGATCGCTCTACTGAACCGGAGGAGATTCTTGTGACTGCGAGCGACATCCCGTTCATATTGAAGCCGCCTGTCCACTGTTCGGCGTACGACGTAGAAGATTACAGGACATCCATGCGGATCCTGTATTAGGGCAATTGTGTTGTGATAGAGGAATGCCTCGGGAGGAATATAGCCGGTAAGGCGAACTCTCTCATGGTACATTACGTTGGGATAGTAAGCATCAAATATCAGACTGTTGGACGAAGTCATAGCTCGTGCAATATGCCTTCTGGTCAGCTTAATAATAAAATTATCTATCCTGTTGAGGATTGCCTCGTTGTACAGGACCTCATTGGGATAGTACTTCTTTTACTAAATCTATTTTTAATCATGTGTGCGATACAACCGAAGACAAGTCCACAGACACTGTCTCTCGAACAACTTCATCTTTTCCATCTTGGAAGGACTCACGTTGAAACACAAAGGACAAGTTGATTATTAACTTCCAGTCGTCGCAAAATCACTGAATTTATTCGAAGTCACTTTGCAACAAGATATTTATTACTTCGACCTTCGGACCTGATCTGTACGTCACTAAATCGTTGGCATACGCAATTAAGTGTGGCATTGAACCTATCAGATCTGCAGTGAATATTAAAAACGGGATCGGCGAACCAACCGCTACCTTTTGCAGACCGTTGAAGAAGTTACATCGCCATTTTTCACGACGAACTTTTTGCCTGTTTTCATGTCATAGATCATGTATAGCAATGGTTTCCGTATGCCAAGCCTGACCAGCTTGAGGAAGAAGCCGTCCAACGAAACGGTGTCGAACGCTTTCTCGAAGTTAATCAAGCAAGCACCCATGCATTGTTTCTTGTCTTTATTCCATTGAATGTCGGACACTAGTTTATATGCGGCATGTATGGTTTCATGCCCCGCTCTGAATTCGAACTGGTTGTCCGGTATATTATTTTCTTCAACCCATTGTTTCAGAACTCAAATAACTATCTTTTCAGAAACCTTGCTTATGCAAGGAAGAAGACTGATTGACCGAAGGTTTGTCGAAATAGATCTATCTTCGTCCCGTTCAGGGATTGGTTGCACCACAGCTGTCTTCCAATGTTTTGGGTAATATGCATTACTTAGAGCATTGTTAAACAGTGTTGTGTAAGTTTTCACTGCTTCGGGGGGAAGATGACGAAGCACAATATTCGGAATACCACCGATTCCCACTGACTTTTTCTTCTTCAGCGAGTTAAAGTTACGCTGGAGATCTTCTTGAGAAATCAAGATGTGATTTCTGTCATTGGAGATGGCACTATTTGTCATATTAACGTCATTGAACCTGGTGAACTCGGGATTCTCAGATCGCAATTGACTTAACTCGTTACAAAGATTACTGTGATTCAGCAGGGCTTCGTTCTCCAGTTCGAGATTCGGCCTACGAACCTCCTTGACCGTATACACTCGCTGGAATACAGCATCAATTGCTTTTGCCTTCTCCTGGGGATCTTCAACGACGAAAAAGTCATTGCCCAACACTGCCCCATCTGGATCGAAGCAAATTGCTGTAAGAGAGTGTTCGTTCTCTGTCGCCCTTGGAAGTCTAACAGTCTGAATGTCGTTTTCCTGAAATATTTTATTTACGTGCGGGAACATACCCGGGTTGCTAGAACGTACAGCCCGAATTTTATTGCTTTAGTGCAAGCTTATAGCTATGCTATAATTGATACGGATAAATTGTTGGAGATTCTTGATCTCGTTTGTAGATCTGTAAAATGTCCATACAAGAGTTTGAGTCTTGACAGCAGCCTACATTTGTGCACGTGCAGTGAATCGATGGTAGCATTCCGATAAGCATAATTGTCATCGATTTCTACAATATTCGGTATAGTTTTTCCATAGGACGTTTAACTACGTTGTCCATTTGTCCCATCAACCTCCCGGTTTGTCAGGTTTCTGTTTGTAGAAGGATTGATCCCGCTCGAACGTAGTTCTGTGGATACAGTTGTGGTGAAGCGAGGCCATCGGGCCTTAATATAATTATAAGGGTGCCCCTGGACATATTCCCACAGTTCGCGAAGAGTCCGCAGTGATCACTCTCGTACTGAATCGTAGTTAAGCGGTTCCTCGTGTGTCTTTCCACGTCAAGTATCGTCAGTCGTTCCTCGTTTAGCAATAGATCCTGATAGGATCCGCTTCCAGGATACGATGGCCTATCGGTTACAAGCTTGTGCTTTACCAACCAGTTATACAGTGGGGTTCCCCTGTCATTATGCACTCCATTCTCTGTGCTTGGAGGTTAAATCCCCAGCAATAATGTAAAAGTTTTCCTAGTCGTCGAGTTTTCCTAGCTCAGTCGAATGCTAGTAAAAAGTGTGTCGAGCTCTGAAATAAAGTTGCGATTGAGGTTCATAAATCGCGATCACAGATAACCGCTTGCCAACCTGGAGTGGAATGCGTGCAATACACGTTTCTATTACTTGCAATCTTCGCACTTCACTTCTGTACATGACTTTGTGAAAAAGGCCTTTCTTTATTAAAAGAGCGACCCCTCCCCATTGCAGAGATTGTGGCCGGACTCTTAGAATTACTTGGTAATTCTTGTACCAGAGCTTGCGCGTCTGGTTCAGCTTAGTTTCGCTGGCCATAAGCACTTCTGGATTGTGGGATTGCAAAATGTTACCAAGCGTTCATTTTCGTTCAGTCCTAATCAGTGAATCCACATTCACTGCTGGGATCTTGAGGTTACTGGCTGCGTGCGAAGCCATTATGATTGTGTGACGTTAGGCACGGCTCTTGGAGCTGAGTGATATGCCCCTGGATGAAGAACAGGACCGCCTTCAGATCCAGTTCAGCTTTGGTTTGCCTGGCCACTGGGACCGGGGCCACCTTCGGCACTGTCTTTTGTACCGACTGCCTTCCTGATGCCATTTGGGCTAAGGAGACTTCCGGTGTAACAGTGGTAGATGGAACACTAGGCACTGGTTTCGCTTCTACCATTTTTGTTTTCTTCTTGGCCTCTATAATTTTCCTGAGTGCTTGGACTTTTGGACATCCCCTATAATTTGCAGGGTGCCCATTGGTCTTGCAGATTACGCATGAAAGCCTGCTCCTGTTCTCGATCTTTTCAGTCCCTAAGGGACATTCCCCTTGATTGTGGGTCTGCGCATTTGACGCAGCGAGACTCAATGTTGCAGTTCGCCGCGGCATGTCCAAACCGCTGACATCGAGCATATTGAAGTATGTGCTTAGTCTTTTTTAATGTATCCCATTTGATAGTTACAGAACCCAAGCGATTGATTCGTTTTAGGCGTTCTATTTTGCTGTCAGGGGTGACCTGAACAAGGAAGAACGGAGTTTCCAGTTCTCCCTTTTCGTCACCGCAGTGCTTGACTCCTATGATCGAGGCATCGTAACTCTGCTCCTGGCGCAGTTCAGCGAGTATCTCCTCGAGATCTGTATTGGGATCTATGCCCTTGAGGAGCATAGTCTGCTGCTTTTTCCCTTTTGGGGTATAAGAAAAAAACTAGGCTCCCGCCGTAGCTAGCTCGTTTTTTATAGAGTGATAGTCCGCTGCTGCAAAGCAGTGTACTGAGAGTCTTAAGGGCCCTTTGTATTTTAAATAAAAAGAATTTGACTTTATTGCCAACTTACATAGGACATCCAGATCCTTGGTCGCCATTCCAAAGACGTTGATTGATGAGCATTTCTCCCTCTTAGTTACTACCTGCTGCTGCTTCTGCTGCTGTTGTTGTTGGTGTTCCTGTTGCTGCTTTTGCTTCCGTTTTTTCTGGTGTTGTTGTTGTTGTTTCTGCTTATTGACAGCTGGCGAAGGTCGTTCCCTAGGCGGCTGTGACTGTTGCTGTGTCTGTAGTTGTTGTTGCAGTTTGTGCTGTGCTGCTGCTTTTTTGGCAGCATTTTGTGCCTTCAGTCTCTCGCGATCTGTTAAAGCGATCAGTCGAGCTTTTTTTTTCGAGTGCATTTCAATAAACCGAAACACTGAAGCGGCGCGCTTTTTCCCCCGAGGATCCTATATCCTCAACCAGCAAAATGTTGCGTCGTGCCACTACATTTATTCTACTCCAATCCCACAAAGATATCGATCTTGGGGAGCAAATGTGCACCAGTGAACCAGAGCAGCAATTGCCAAGAAAAATCCTCATTCCACCGATTAAAATAGTCCAAAAAAATTGTGA
Organism: Eristalis arbustorum; assembly: GCA_916610145.1. Classification (NCBI taxonomy): domain Eukaryota; kingdom Metazoa; phylum Arthropoda; class Insecta; order Diptera; family Syrphidae; genus Eristalis; species Eristalis arbustorum. Next base: position 51,495,888 of record OU744319.1, on the reverse strand, counting down.
ATTTGTGCACAAGTTCTTTAGTGAACTGAAAATAACTGATTACTCCGTGAAAAAAATTTCAATAGGCATCAAGGTTTTTTGTGAATCAATTGATTCCTACAACACTGCCTATCCTGCTGACTCTCTAAAAAAAAGAACTTACTACACTCGGTCTCAAGTGCAAAGACATAAAAATAATAAAAAAAACAATACGAAAAATACGCGGATTTTCTCTTTGTAGTCTATTTTGAGAACGGTTCAATTCGCCTCGCCTCACTTGTGTACATAGTGACCACTTCCAGAGGAAGATGTCTTGGCACAATGTTGGAGATCCCGTCGATTCCAACTGACTTTTTCTTCTTTATTGATGCGAATACCGCTTGAAGATCTGCCTTCGAAATGAACTTGGGATGAACCCCTTCGCCGGCGATGACATTGTCTGCCATGTTATCATCATTGAACACGACAAAGCCGATGTTCTCAGATCGCCATTGCTTCAGATCTTCTCGAAGTTGAGAGTTGCTAGCTTGCACGCTGTCGTGGTTCGGGCGAACACTTTCGTTCACCTTGTACACTTCGTGGAAAACTGCGCCTAGTACTTCAACTTTTTCTTGCGGATCATCGACCACAAAGAAGTCATCGTCGAGTACGGCGTTATTGGGATCAATACCTGCTGTAGTCAGTATGTGGTCGTTGTCTGTCGTCCTGGGAAGCTTAAGACACGCAAGATCGCTATTTTTCTTTCGGAAGAATTTGTTAATTTGAGGAAACATACTCGGGTTGTTAGATCTAACGGCCCGAATCTTGTTGTTCCAGTACGTGTTAACAGAAACTCTGTAATTCTGCATAATTAACGTTTGTACATTCTTAATAAGCGATTTCAGTGTCCTAACTTCCTCGTTACGTCTATCAGTAAGCCGCCTGTACAAGGTTTTTTATCCTGACATAAGTCTAATGTTTTGTTGGTGTAATGCGTCAATTGTCGGTACAAGTTTTCGTTGTTAGTTCGTGTCGCCGGTCTCTTCTGATAACATTATAATTACTGTGCTCCAATATGCCTCTCTGGGTTAGCTTGGTTTCGCTAATCAGACATAGCTCTTGGCTTTGTTCGTCCTACAGTCTATAGAGCTCGTTCTTTGGAGGGATCCCTATCAATGAATTTGCATTCACTGCAAGGATCTTAAAAGTACTCTCCGTTTGCGCAGCCATCAGGAGTGGTGACGTGCCGGGTTCTGCAGGAGCGCCTGAATTTTGGCAACCTGCACCTCTAACCGGTCCATACGCCTTTCAATGGAAGATTTCCAATCGGGCGTTGGATTGTGTGCTTTGGCTCTTACATCTAACCTACTGACCCCATACGGGTACTCCAAGCTATTCTCATAATAATGTGTTCGTTGCTTTTAGGCTTTGCAAATTTTTTTTTGTTTGTGTTAAGCGCACTGTTCCTGATTCGTTTTGGCCAAGAAAAATGGTAAAAAAACTTGGCTATATATATCTATTTAACCTTACTTAAATTAGCTTAACCTACCATTAAAACTTAAGACTATCTTAACTTTGTTCGTAACAGTACGAACGCGAGCACCAGGACGTATATGTTATGTATATGCCATATGTATGTTTTATACGCCCTGGTGCAGCTTTTTTTGTTTTATTATCATTTTATATTTTTTTTATTTTTTTGTTTTTCTTATATTATTTTTTTTTTCCATTTTTGTATATTTTACCTTACAACTACCTTAAACCTATAAAAGTTGGCCATTATGATCAACTATCGATCCATTTAGAGAAGCTAGCGCCTGCGGAGACTGGTTTTGGTGTAACCACCACTAAAATTGCCATTCTTTGGCAGACTCTCTCCTGTCTCGAGCAGAGATCGCTCTACTGAACCGGAGGAGATTCTTGTGACTGCGAGCGACATCCCGTTCATATTGAAGCCGCCTGTCCACTGTTCGGCGTACGACGTAGAAGATTACAGGACATCCATGCGGATCCTGTATTAGGGCAATTGTGTTGTGATAGAGGAATGCCTCGGGAGGAATATAGCCGGTAAGGCGAACTCTCTCATGGTACATTACGTTGGGATAGTAAGCATCAAATATCAGACTGTTGGACGAAGTCATAGCTCGTGCAATATGCCTTCTTCTTCTTCTTCGATTGGCGCTACAGTCCGGGGTGGACCTGGGCCTCAACCAACATGCCTCTCCAGGCAGCACGATCTTTCGCCAGCTTCCTCCAGTTGCGCACACCAAGTTGGTTGAGGTCCTTTTCCACTTGTGTGCGCCATCTAGTGCGAGGACGTCCTCTGTTGCGCTGTCCCAAATGGCTCGGTGTCGAAGACTCTTCTATGCCGAAGACTCAATATGCCTTCTGGTCAGCTTAATAATAAAATTATCTATCCTGTTGAGGATTGCCTCGTTGTACAGGACCTCATTGGGATAGTACTTCTTTTACTAAATCTATTTTTAATCATGTGTGCGATACAACCGAAGACAAGTCCACAGACACTGTCTCTCGAACAACTTCATCTTTTCCATCTTGGAAGGACTCACGTTGAAACACAAAGGACAAGTTGATTATTAACTTCCAGTCGTCGCAAAATCACAGAATTTATTCGAAGTCACTTTGCAACAAGATATTTATTACTTCGACCTTCGGACCTGATCTGTACGTCACTAAATCGTTGGCATACGCAATTAAGTGCGGCATTGAACCTATCAGATCTGCAGTGAATATTAAAAACGGGATCGGCGAACCAACCGCTACCTTTTGCAGACCGTTGAAGAAGTTACATCGCCATTTTTCACGACGAACTTTTTAGCAATGGTTTCCGTATGCCAAGCCTGACCAGCTTGAGGAAGAAGCCGTCCAACGAAACGGTGTCGAACGCTTTCTCGAAGTTAATCAAGCAAGCACCCGTGCATTGTTTCTTGTCTTTATTCCATTGAATGTCGGACACTAGTTTATATGCGGCATGTATGGTTTCATGCCCCGCTCTGAATTCGAACTGGTTGTCCGGTATATTATTTTCCTCAACCCATTGTTTCAGAACTCAAATAACTATCTTTTCAGAAACCTTGCTTATGCAAGGAAGAAGACTGATTGACCGAAGGTTTGTCGAAATAGATCTATCTTTGTCCCGTTCAGGGATTGGTTGCACCACAGCTGTCTTCCAATGTTTTGGGTAATATGCATTACTTAGAGCATTGTTAAACAGTGTTGTGTAAGTTTTCACTGCTTCGGGGGGAAGATGACGAAGCACAATATTCGGAATAATACCGATTCCCACTGACTTTTTCTTCTTCAGCGAGTTAAAGTTACGCTGGAGATCTTCTTGAGAAATCAAGATGTGATTTCTGTCATTGGAGATGGCACTATTTGTCATATTAACGTCATCGAACCTGGTGAACTCGGGATTCTCAGATCGCAATTGACTTAACTCGTTACAAAGATTACTGTGATTCAGCAGGGCTTCGTTCTCCACTTCGAGATTCGGCCTACGAACCTCCTTGACCGTATACACTCGCTGGAATACAGCATCAATTGCTTTTGCCTTCTCCTGGGGATCTTCAACGACGAAAAAGTCATTGCCCAACACTGCCCCATCTGGATCGAAGCAAATTGCTGTAAGAGAGTGTTCGTTCTCTGTCGCCCTTGGAAGTCTAACAGTCTGAATGTCGTTTTCCTGAAATATTGTATTTACGTGCGGGAACATACCCGGGTTGCTAGAACGTACAGCCCGAATTTTATTGCTTTAGTGCAAGCTTATAGCTATGCTATAATTGATACGGATAAATTGTTGGAGATTCTTGATCTCGTTTGTAGATCTGTAAAATGTCCATACAAGAGTTTGAGTCTTGACAGCAGCCTACATTTGTGCACGTGCAGTGAATCGATGGTAGCATTCCGATAAGCATAATTGTCATCGATTTCTACAATATTCGGTATAGTTTTTCCATAGGACGTTTAACTACGTTGTCCATTTGTCCCATCAACCTCCCGGTTTGTCAGGTTTCTGTTTGTAGAAGGATTGATCCCGCTCGAACGTAGTTCTGTGGATACAGTTGTGGTGAAGCGAGGCCATCGGGCCTTAATATAATTATAAGGGTGCCTCTGGACATATTCCCACAGTTCGCGAAGAGTCCGCAGTGATCACTCTCGTACTGAATCGTAGTTAAGCGGTTCCTCGTGTGTCTTTCCACGTCAAGTATCGTCAGTCGTTCCTCGTTTAGCAATAGATCCTGATAGGATCCGCCTATCGGTTACAAGCTTGTGCTTTACCAACCAGTTATACAGTGGGGTTCCCCTGTCATTATGCACTCCATTCTCTGTGCTTGGAGGTTAAATCCCCAGCAATAATGTAAAAGTTTTCCTCCTAGCTCAGTCGAATGCTAGTAAAAAGTGTGTCGAGCTCTGAAATAAAGTTGCGATTGAGGTTCATAAATCGCGATCACAGATAACCGCTTGCCAACCTGGAGCGGAATGCGTGCAATACACGTTTCTATTACTTGCAATCTTCGCACTTCACTTCTGTACATGACTTTGTGAAAAAGGCCTTTCTTTATTAAAAGAGCGACCCCTCCCCATTGCAGAGATTGTGGCCGGTCTCTTAGAATTACTTGGTAATTCTTGTACCAGAGCTTGCGCGTCTGGTTCAGCTTAGTTTCGCTGGCCCATAAGCACTTCTGGATTGTGGATTGCAAATGTTACCAAGCGTTCATTTTCGTTCAGTCCTAATCAGTTGAATCCCACATTCACTCTGGGATCTTGAGGTTACTGGCTGCGTGCAAAGCCATTATGATTGTGTGACGTTAGGCACGGCTCTTGGAGCTGAGTGATATGCCCCTGGATGAAGAACAGGACCGCCTTCAGATCCAGTTTCAGCTTTGGTTTGCCTGGCCACTGGGACCGGGGCCACCTTCGGCACTGTCTTTTGTACCGGACTGCCTTCCTGATGCCATTTGGGCTAAGGAGACTTCCGTGTAACAGTGGTAGATGGAACACTAGGCACTGGTTTCGCTTCTACCATTTTTGTTTTCTTCTGGCCTCTATAATTTTCCTGAGTGCTTGGGACTTTTGGACATCCCCTATAATTTGCAGGGTGCCCATTGGTCTTGCAGATTACGCATGAAAGCCTGCTCCTGTTCTCGATCTTTCAGTCCCTAAGGGACATTCCCCTTGATTGTGGGTCTGCGCATTTGACGCAGCGAGACTCAATGTTGCAGTTCGCCGCGGCATGTCCAAACCGCTGACATTGAGCATATTGAAGTATGTGCTTAGTCTTTTTTAATGTATCCCATTTGATAGTTACAGAACCCAAGCGATTGATTCGTTTTAGGCGTTCTATTTTGCTGTCAGGGGTGACCTGAAAAGGAAGAACGGAGTTTCCAGTTCTCCCTTTTCGTCACCGCAGTGCTTGACTCCTATGATCGAGGCATCGTAACTCTGCTCCTGGCGCAGTTCAGCGAGGATCTCCTCGAGATCTGTATTGGGATCTATGCCCTTGAGGAGCATAGTCTGCTGCTTTTTCCCTTTTGGGGTATAAGAAAAAAACTAGGCTCCCGCCCGTAGCTAGCTCGTTTTTTATAGAGTGATAGTCCGCTGCTGCAAAGCAGTGTACTGAGAGTCTTAAGGGCCCTTTGTATTTTAAATAAAAAGAATTTGACTTTATTGCCAACTTACATAGGACATCAGATCCTTGGTCGCCATTCCAAAGACGTTGATTGATGAGCATTTCTCCCTCTTAGTTACTACCTGCTGCTGCTTCTGCTGCTGTTGTTGTTGGTGTTCCTGTGCTGCTTTTGCTTCCGTTTTTCTGGTGTTGTTGTTGTTGTTTCTGCTTATTGACAGCTGGCGAAGGTCGTTCCCTAGGCGGCTGTGACTGTTGCTGTGTCTGTAGTTGTTGTTGCAGTTTGTGCTGTGCTGCTGCTTTTTTTGGCAGCATTTTGTGCCTTCAGTCTCTCGCGATCTGTTAAAGCGATCAGTCGAGCTTTTTTTTTTCGAGTGCATTTCAATAAACCGAAACACTGAAGCGGCGCGCTTTTTCCCCCGAGGATCCTATATCCTCAACCAGCAAAATGTTGCGTCGTGCCACTACATTTATTCTACTCCAATCCCACAAAGATATCGATCTTGGGGAGCAAATGTGCACCAGTGAACCAGAGCAGCAATTGCCAAGAAAAATCCTCATTCCACCGATTAAAATAGTCCAAAAAAATTGTGAATTTGTGCACAAGTTCTTTAGTGAACTGAAAATAACTGATTACTCCGTGAAAAAAATTTCAATAGGCATCAAGGGTTTTTTGTGAATCAATTGATTCCTACAACACTGCTTTGAGTGCGTTGATGGACCATAAATGCCAGTTTTTTAGCACGATCTTAAATGTGAAAAATCGTTTAAAGTCGTACTTTTTGGCCTGTATGAGTATCCTGCTGACTCTCTAAAAAAAAGAACTTACTACACTCGGTCTCAAGTGCAAAGACATAAAAAAAATAAAAAAAACAATACGAAAAATACGCGGATTTTCTCTATGTAGTCTATTTTGAGAACGGTTCAATTCGCCTCGCGGATCTTCGCAAAAATATTAAATCGATTTTTCCAACGCAAGTAAGGTGGGATTTCCAACGGCGTGCTAAAAAAAACTTCACGCAGTGTCACAACTGCCAAATGTGGGGGCACGGCGAAAGACACTGCAATTTGAAAACTTTTTGTGCTAACTGCTCGGGAAATCACAAAACTAGTCTTTGCACTTCCACCGGAATATCCAAATGTGCAAACTGTGGAGGTAACCACAAATCTACCAACGAAAACTGCAAATGCCGTTCAGATTATTTGGACATCATCGGCAAAAAGACACAAAGAATTTCCCGTCCGCCCGCACCCCTCCCGTTGCGTTCACAACCACATCCAGCAGTGTCAGCGAAAACTTTCAACGTCAACAGTGTGGAAGACTTCCCCTCTCTCCCTCGAGTTTCACGACTGTTGCAGCAGAATCATCATCACTGGGCAGGCAACAAGTTTCAACTCAACAACAACAACAACGAAGAACTTTAATTTCCTGTCCATCAGTGAACCAAGATCTTTTTTCTTATGAGGAACTTTCAATTTTCTTTCCAATCTGGATAGTAATGTTTGTCTTATATGTGAAACAGGTCTACATAGTAATACTCGTTTTGAATGTAGTAATTATTCCTGTTATCGTCATGATCGTAATAGTAGAGATGGAGGTGTTGCCATACTCGTCAAAAAAAGTATTGATCATTCTGTGTTGCCAATGATGCACACTGTAGTACTAGAAAACATTGGTATAGAAATCAAATTATGTAATAACCGATTGTTTAAAATTGTTTCAGTATATTTTCCAGGAGGAACACGTAACACCTCTAGAATTCAATGCTTAAAAAATGACCTTGGAAGATTGTTAAGCAATGGTAATGTCATCATAGGAGGTGACCTTAACTGTAGACATCGTAGCTGGGGGTGTCTAAGGGCAAATGTTTGGGGTAACACATTATATAACTTATGCTTAAGACATAACTTTACAATAATGTACCCATCCAGTCCCACTTACATCCCATCTTGCAGTAGGTACTCCTCATCAACGCTAGACTTCTTTCTTACCACGAATCCTAACTGACTTACCACACCTATAGTGCACAATGCGCTTAG